>VZUI01046863.1:0-68443 GCA_013401135.1 Cettia cetti
ATTGTTTGTGATTTGTTGGGTTGATTTTTTTTTTTTTTTTTTTTTGTCTCAGGTTGGGGTTGTTGAATTTATTGTTTGATTTGGGGTTTTTAATTTATTTTTTTAAGGGAGTGGATAGATTTCATTTAAATGCAGTGCAATAAATAATGATGAATGGGGGACAGAAATGGTGGAAAACCTTATTGGCATTCTAATGTGCTGAACATAATACTCAAACACTCTTAACATCTTTCCTGGTTTGCTTTGCACAGGTAGCTACTTTCAGAACATTGAAATTCAAACAGCAGGCAATCAGAAAAGGTTAATTTCTTATGTCACAGTCTGATAATACTGCCTTTTATTCAAGCATTTTTTTAAGGTTGAGAAAATGATATATTACCTTTTGTGTTCTTGTGAATCATAATTTAAATGAAGTATATAGTGTACACAGTACAAGCAGGTCAACAGGCTGCATGTAATAATGACATAATGACAGTCCATATTTTTTCTAACATCTAGATCAAATATAAGCACAGCATTAAGTTCTATATTTAAATGTATATTTCTTACATTCTTTGCTCTTTTTGCCATGCTTGTCAAGTGGCATAACAAGTTATGCTTAAAATCAAGTACTTTGTTCCTGATTCTCTTAGTGGAGTTTGGTGTTTAGGCATACACATAGGGAAGATTTGGTAGTAAGAATGATGACTTCTAATGTACTTCTTTGGCAATGAATTAAGGAAGATTTAATGAATGTCTCTGTTTCATTTGTCTACCTGTCATGTTGAAATACTCTTTTGTCTTGATGTCTACAAACTTGAGAATTTTGGAGAACACTCTTCAGCTTAGCAATTTTAAGCAAACAACCAAACAAAAATCCAATCTCTTACTTCTTGGATGAAATTTATAAAAGTGATGGTGCAGGTTATGGATTTTAAAGGGTGGATTTCTATCTTTACTATATTAGTTAGATATTTTAGAATTCTGACTGCTTTTTCTTGTTAGAATGAATTCATGCATTTACATGAAATCATTCTAGCAAGAATGAAGTTGCAAATGTGAAAAATTTACATCACAAAATGTTGTTTTCTTCATGTAACAAAGATAACTGGAAGGAAACCCATATCAATAGTTATTTGTACTAGAGAAACCAGATAACATTTTCTTTTCCCATGTTTAATGTATATGGATTAGTCAAAACATTCCTTTCAATAACACTTAGTACTGTAATGCTTTAGAATGCTGTAGTTTTCAACACATTCATGAGAAATAGAAGTATAGAATGTGCAAAAACTAATTCTAAATCAAGTTACAATGAAATTAAGACAACCTATGTCAATTGGAAAACAAGTAAAATTTTACATCACAGAAACAGCAAAAAAGACCAGGCTATATAATTACCAAACTTTTGAAAGATTAGCATGGTGCATGTCTCTGTCACATTCTATTATCAACATCATTGTCCTGTAATAGGATGTACTATGTATCATAGTGGAACGACTTTTGCATCTCTTAGTAACCCAAGAAATGAAGTCTGTGGCAACGGCAATCTATGTATCTTCCATGTACATTGCTTCTATCAGATTAAAAAGTTTATTAGTATCACTAATATGTATTGATGTCAATTGTAACTGTAGACCAATGGTGAGGTCGTCTAAAAATGTAATGTATTTTCACAAGTGCTTCACACATTTCATGGTGGATTGGAGTGTATTCATTCAGCATGAATGAATTTGACAAGTCTGATTTGCAAACTTCTAAATATATTGGGTGACAAGAGATGCGTACTGAAAGCTTTTTGTCATCTAAATTAAAAATATTTTTATCAAATAGTAAATTAATACCCTAATAGATTGTGCTAGTTTGTATTTATAAGCAAGGTGTAGACATGTATGATTATTATACTTGTAGATGCATGACTGATGATGAAAATCTCTCCTAGTCTCTCACCATGATCAAAGGGATTGGTTAAATGTGTATCTGCTCTATAAAATCTAAAATATTTGTAGCCATCATATATATAAATGTAAGGATTAATCTGTGGATAAATGGGAAAGACTAGAATTACCTATTACAATTTCAATCTGTTTCTACACGAATTGTATTTCCTATATATTCCATAAAGTAGATTTAATAAGTGGTTGGAAAAAATACATTCCATGGTACTCTACTTTGATTTATTATCTTTAATGCTCATTTATATAACACATATATTCTCCAGAAGATTAAAATTGATAAAACCTGTAGTCAGGAACCAGCTATGAAGTTTAGTCATTAAATAGATTCTTAGATTAGCAGAAATATACAGGCCTATGCCCTTAACAAATACTTTACATACTTAAGAAAATTTAAAAACCTAAACCAATGAGAATTTGATGAATGTTCCTGAAATTAAGTAGTTTTGTCTTTAGTGAAATGTCATTACTTTTACTAGCATAGATTCCTGAACTCTTTATGCATGACTTTTTTCCCTAAGAAGAAGGGCAAAATACGTAATGAATTCTGATATGGAGATGCTTGTCTCTGTGCTCAACCAATTTAAAAAGAAAAGAAAATGATCTGGATTTTAAGATGGTTTTATCAGACTGGTTGTAGGTGGAATGTTTTGAGATAACAGTGTGTTTAAATCTAAGGAAATGCACTGACGCTCTTGATTATTTATGTCATTCTGTCCGTTATAGAAAGCATTTGTTTTGCCTGTTGTCAGTTTCAATAGACAAAACCTAATGCTCAGAAAGCATTATGATTTTTAGGAGAAAATTAGCAGCTGAATAATCTGAATCTAGTTTCATATTAGTACACTATAAAAACAATTTTGGTTTTATTCCAAAGTTCCACCTTCTGAAATAGATCTTTTTGTCTTTACGGGGAAAAATAGAAAACTTTCAAGTGGTCTTTATACTGTGTAGAAAATCATTCCAGCAGCAGTTAAGTGTGCAGACTTAGAAACACTTCCATTATAAACTTCTGCTCTCTGGGATTTATAATCTAGCTGTAAAATTCACTCCAGACTGGAACCAGGCATGAAAATCCTTACAATCAAGTATTGTGTTTTTAGCATGCTTACATAGGAAAAATACTTCAAAGAGAAAAATTGCAAGGTACTAGAAGAATACTGAAGCTTCTTCATAAAGTTAAGTCAATGGCAGTTAAACAGGTGAGAAACCCCACCCCAAAATCTTAAAAATACTTGAAAATTAAATTAAAAACAATATTTACAGAAGGGAAGATATGAAAGCTCTAGACCTTCTGTTTGTGGAGGAATTCTGTAATAGTACAAGAAGGAGAAAAATTTTTAATGTGTTGTGTTTATGTCCTGCAACTCAAAAATGACAGTGTCTAGCATTCACTTTAGAGCAAAGTAGTGGTAAGGAATGTGAATATGAGACAGAAGATTGAAAAGTGAAAGAAGGAAAGACAGAAAAGAAGGAGCCTTGTTTGAAAAGGTTCCCTTGGGATTTGTTCAAAGAACATCTTCACAGCCCTGATCAGTCCTCATGGATCTTGGACCCAAGATGCCAGGGTTAAAGAATGTTGGAAGACTTTCCCGTGGTCAAGGAGGATTGGGTTAGAGAACATCTAGAGAGATTTGACATCCACAAGTCCAGGGGCCCTGACATAATTCATGCAAGAGCATTGAGAGAGCTGGTGGACACCATAACAACGTGAACGCTATAACAATCCTCTTAGGAAGGTCATGAAGATAGGGGAGTGCCTGAGGACTGGATGACAGTCTATGTCTCCCTGAAGGCAAGAAGGAGGACCCAGGGAACTATCAGCCAGTTGTTCTCACTTCAATCCCTGAAAAGGTGATAGAGTGTCTCATTCTGGAAGCCATCACTATCCACATGGATGACAAGAAGGTGATAAGGACTAGTCAGCATGGATACACTAAAGGTAAATCATGCTTGACCCACATATTGGCCTTCTATGATGAGGCAAGTACCTGGATGAATGAGTGGAGAAAAGTGGATATTGTCTACCTTGACTTCAGAAAGGTTTTCAACACTGTGTCTCACATCATGTGATAAAAGTCAGGATGTGTGGACCGGATGAGTGGGTAGTTAAGTTGACAGGGAACTGGCTGAATGGCAGATCCCAAAGGGTTAAAATCAGCAGCACAGGGTCTGGTTGGAGGCCTGTCACTAAAGGTGTCCCCCAAGGCTCAATACTGGGCCCACTGTTCATCAATGACTTGGATGAAGGAGTAGATGCCTCCTCAACAAATTCACTGATGACAAAAAGCTGGGAGGAGCAGCCAATACCCCATAGGTGCAACTGTTTAGAAGACAAAAGCAGGGTCCTGCACCTGAGGAGGAACAACTCCTTGTACCAGCATAGGCTGGGGGCTGAGCTGCTGGAAAGCAGCTCTGCAGAGAAGGACCTCAGGGTCCTGCTGGACAACAAGCTCTCCATGAGCCTGTAGAGTATCCTTGTGATCAAGGTCAATGGTGTCCTGGGGTGCATTAGGAAGGGCATTGCTGGCAGGCTGAGGGAGGTGATCCTGCCCCTTTTGTGAGGCCTGACCTGGAGTGCTGTGTCCAGTTCTGGGCTCCTCAGTACAAGAGAGACATGGAGATCCTGGAGCATGGAGGAGGGACAAGTGGGGGAGGAAGAAGGCACAAAGATAATTGTCCTTATGAAAGAAGGCTGAGGGAGCAGGACCTGTTCAGCCTTGAGAGGAGATGATGAGAGGTAACTTCATACATAACTATCAGGTGGGTTTCAAGAGGATGGAGGCAGGTTTTTCTCAGTGATTCCAAGCAACCAGACAAGAGGCAATGGGCAGAAACTGAAGCACAGGAAGTACCACCTGAGCATGAGGAAGTACTTCTTTACTGTGTGGATATCGAAGCACTGGAACAAGTTCCCCAGAGACGTGGAGTCTCTCCCACTAAGCATATTCAAGGACCATCTTGACACAATCCTGTGTCATGTGCTCTAGAATGACCCTGCTTGAGCGAGGATGCTGTGCCAGATGACCCAGTATGGTCCCTTCCAACCTCACCTGTTCTGTGATTCTGTGATTCTGCAATATTGTTTTGCATTGTTTAATATGGTCACAGCAGAAGCTGGAAGAACTTGTAACTTCGCATGACTGTAACTACATCCTTTTGATGATGCCTCTTGTGTTGTATGGTGAGGCACCTAGAATCCAAGATCCTTGAAGCTTGCATGATAGGTAAAAACCTGAGCTTAAACCCAAGATTAAATAAGAATTAAATTTCCCAGTCTAGGTACATTTCTTATAATTTTAATAATAAGTATTATGATTTTCACGTGGGGTTTTTTATTTATGGCAACTCTTTTTCTTCACAAGTAGGAGTCTTCTCTCATAAGTCAAAAAATCTTTATCACTTTCCTGAATTGAGTCCTGTTATGTTTATAGATTTGACATCTCCCTGTCACAGACAGTGGGTAATTATTTGACCTATTGTCTTTTCCTTAATTTAACTTTGTTCTATATATACTTCCCATTTTAGGGACACTGAACCAAATCAACTACCAGCTTATTAAAAATCACTTATTTTGAATACAGGACTCTTGAAATTTGAAGAGAAGTGGTAATAATTTCTTCTAATAACAAATAAATTTTCTTATGACTTTTTTAGCAGTATCTGGTAGATTAATTCTTATGTCAAGCCATCTGGATGAGTGATTTCCTTATAAAATCAAAGTGGTATCATGTCAATGTCTATCATAGTTTAAAATCAAATACTAATGAAAAAAATTAGAATCAGTTGCACAAACTTGTAGTATTTTCATATCAAATAATTAAAGGAGTGATTAGTGTAAGCATTGCTGAAGTTAAAGACTTTACCATGAAAGACTCCCATTATCTAGGGTGAGAAAAAAAAAAAGAGAACAATGAAGAAAAACAACATAAGTCATCTCTAGTGCTTTATTCACCTAAAACTGAGCTGATGTTAGCTCATCTTGGAGTTAAGCTAGCATTGAGTATTTACAGAACTATTTATATTTCACAAATTACAGGAAATTAATTTCTTTTTTATATGTCAGCATTAATTACACCACCATTACTTTGCTTGTTGGTGAGTTTCTCAGAGGTTTAAATTTTTAAAAGTTTCAATGTATTGTTTAAATTCAATAGTATCATGAGTCATTATGTTTCTAATCATGCCATATAATGTGTACTGCAGCACAGTCAAGGTGTGGAAAAACAGCAAGGTGTAGTTGTCTTGTAAGAAACCAGGAGAAAATGATTTTTTGTCATGTGCTTTGAAGACTGTAGAAGTAAAAGAAATTGTTGTTAAAAAATAAATTCCATTGAACTGGTTTATATGGAGAGCTTCTTTACTCATTTCAAATCATGAGAAGAACCAGGCAATACAAACCAAACATCACGTTACGCCTGTTAGAATGTAATTTATGGTGCTGAAATATGTATTATTAAATGTATAACCTTCAAGGTAAGCAAAATTGTCAAATAAGGAAACATGTATCTTCCAGTTCAGAAGAACATATTTGTTGTCTTTGTCTAAATGTCTTTTCATGTCATCATCAATGGCTGATACTTGTGAAGAAGACAGGGTTCTGATAGATCGTATTTGCAGCCCAAAATGGTTATCTAGATCTAATAAAACATCCACATAATCCTTGGAGAATTAATAGGAAGGAATCTGAATGTTTTCAATTCTCAAAAGTGTTTTCCTCCATAACATAAACTTATGGGAAAAGAATTTTTGTCTTTTAATATTTAATTTTCTAGTTCATATACTTCACTAATATAAAAAGGTTTTCCATGTTGACAGAAATTAGCTAAAACTTTAGGCATAAATTTAGTGTAGAAGTTACTGTGTGGTATGGCAAAATAGGAAGTTCAAACTTCAGCAAATTAAAGGCAAAATTTCAAATTTATGGCATGATATGACTAAATATTGGTTTCTAAATTACTGTAATAGTCTAAGGAATACTAAAAGTTATAATCTATTTTATTTAGAGGTGCATTTAATTCATTCTGCATATGAACCTAAATTAATTTTGAATGCACTGTCAGATATGCACGGTCAGTGGCATTTTGACTCTTCTATTCAACTTTGTATCATATTTTCTGAAGCAAGTAGCTGATGCTACTCATGGAAAATTTAAACAATGTCACAAAAAGAGATATCAAACAATTACTACATCATTAATGCAAAAAATATGTCTACATAAAAAGAAAAGCAAAAAGCAAGGCCTTTTAAAAAAGATGCAAGAAACTAGAACTCACTTTAGGATCTTAAGATATCTTGGAACAAAAAGAGGGAATTACTGATACCATGATAACACAGATAAAATTTCTGCTTTGCAATTCATTTTTAGGTGGTATGAATCAAATATACACTGAGAGAGGGACTTCAAAAACAAAGGAAGGTTGGCAATGACAGTTTTTTGCCAGTTTGGCTGAAGTGAACCTATCCACAATGTTTCATCCCAGCTGAGTGGGTAACTTCAAAATCTTTTCAAGCTGTAAGTCTCCTTAGCTTTTCCTAAAGGGCATTGTGATCTGCAGACAGTTTTGCAGGAAATGTCACCTGCCTTTCTGAAAGTTTAGCCATCAATCAAAAAGGACATTTGGTTCAGCTAAAAAACCCAAACCATGACTTTACTATAGCTCACTCTTTATTTAATTAGAGTAAATAATGTATAATTTTAATGCTATTAATTTATTTTCATTTCTGCTGGTTTGCCTTGTAAGAAAAGGGAATGTAATGAAATGCCTTTCTGTTACTGCTCACAAAGGGGCATGAATTCTAGCTAGAGGAAACTAAGTTATGAGATTGTGTGCAGTTTACTGCAGTGGGGATTATAGCTCAGTGTAGGAGTTTTTAAAAGATATTAAGGTTTCAGATATTTCTCTAGCCATTTCTCTCCAAAACAGTAATAAAAAGCCCAGTGAAAAAGCAGAAGGAGGAAAAATTATCATCTCAGATCCCATATTAATACACTGTGTTTTAAACAAGTAGAAACAAGCCTATGAAGCGAGCATAGTGGGATGCTTTGTGTCTGCTTATTTGCTCTTCTCCTGTTTTAATCATCTCTCAAGAGACACGGGCAATAAATACTGTCTGTGATGAGAGCATTTTATCACACCATTGAAAGAAGGTTATCTCCCCTGGGACAGTCCTTGGCTTGTGGGTATTTATGGGTATGGTGATAATGTCACTTCCAGAAAAATTACAATTAATTATGCATCATTGTTTGTTATTCTAAAAAGACCAGGGAGACTAAGATTTACATGATTATATATTTGCAAAGGCAGTTTTCTCTGCCTCCTCTAACACTAACACTCAGGGAATTTTATGATGTCACAAACTGTAAACATGATAAAATTTACAGGTCAGAAAAATACACTTTATGCTTTGCTACTAACGTAAAATGTGCACCTGAAATTTTCCATTCAGAAAAACATCCTTATTTAGAAAAGCTAGCCCAGCAAGTGCCTTAGTTTTGCAGAACACCGTGAGGCTAATGCTCATGGTATCAGGGTTTCCTGAGCTGAAGACATTGCTCAGCTTCAGAGTAACTCGCCAGGTGCATTTCATATTGACTTGCCATTCCTTTTAACAGATTTACGACAGAGCCTAGCAGAATTGGAAAGCAGGATTTTTCTGAAATTCTTCTCCTTTTTTCTTCTTTTCAATGTTTTAAAGATTTGATTTAAAACTTGTGAAAGTCAATGGGAAGATACCGTGGATAAGTTATCAAGCAAGGTTTGTAAATGTTAAATACCTTGGACTTTTACAGTGTTTGGTCATCATCAGTATCTCTGAAAAGCGTTAAGATTAATCCAGGCATGATCTCTGAAAACTATCAGACCCACTGTTTGTAAGTATAAATGCAAGCACCTACTCACACCCCCTGGTTTATGTACAAACACTCCAGCGTACATCAAGTGCACCCCTGCTAGTTTGCACACACACAGGGATAGCTCCTCTAATCCATGAGATGTAACTCCCCAAGTTGGGGAATGGCCAAGTCGGGAGCCCTGCTCAGAGACTGGGAGCATTCCCAGCGTGCCTCACAAGCCTCTGCACTCCCCAGCACGCTTTCATCTCCCTTCACCTCAGGCTCCAGATGTGGGAGGCAGCAAGGTGATGGGAGTTCAAAGCAGCAGCCCATGAAACAAGCTCATCCAGTCTCTTCCAACGGGGAGGCTCCTCCTGGCAGTGAGGCCCCTTCCCTCTCTGCAGCAGCACAGTGCTGAGCCAGGTGCAGCTGGCAGCTGCCTGCCAGCCCTACTGACAGGCTGTGTCTGGCACAGGAGACTGGAAACAGCCAGATCAAAGCACGCAAGGTGTGGCAGCCGCTCCTGGCTCCCAGCCTTGTCTGCTGCAGCTGCCTGTTGCCACAAGGCAAAACGGGCTGTGCAGATCAGAGCTGTGTTTGCTTTGGGGAAAATAGGAGTCTTCAGTGCCCCTGTGCTCGGGATCCTGTGCACACCAGGGGTAAAGAACTGGGAATAGAAAGGAGGCAGCATGAGGACAAGAGCTGTAGTAGGTGGAAAGAAGACATCCACTTGGAAGGTGGATGGTGTCAGAGGAAGGAGTTGCAGCCTTGCATCTCTCCTTGCTTGGTGGCGTGAGAAGTACACTGCAAGGTGGCATGGAACTCACTGGCTTTGGATATCCAGCCAATCTAGGTATTAGAGATAGGAAACACTCAAAAGAGTTTTAGAAATCTGAGTCAAATACCTGATTGTTATTTGAATGATGCTTTATCATCCTGAGTGGAACACAAATTACTCCTGCTGTTTCCTTGCCAGAACTTGCTGCATTACTTGATACAGCCTCTGGTTTTGGTAAACATAAGCCACTCTTGTGTTAAAAGTAAGGTAATCTCAGAAAGTTTTATCTTTTTCAGGTGAGAAAGTTCAACATTTGCTGTCAACAGAAGAAATGGATTTTGCAGTCCTTTGAAACTCCAGTTTCTCCAAAACACACCGCTTACAAAGAACAATAATGAATATACTAGAACTTTAAAAACTTGGAATTAAAGTGTTTTTCTAACAAAGATTACTTGAGTGGAAATTTTTTTCTCTATTTTTACCTTTCCAGTCTGACACATTGTAGAAACCCTGTTTACACCATAACAACAGCATTACATTCATAACAACAGTGAGCTTTGAAAGAGAAATGAGATTTTGGTCAAAGAAATAAAAAAGATAACACCAAACCATGGAAAAATTATTTAAGCTTTTCAGAAATTTCCATTACATACAACATCAAGTGTACACAAGACAAGCTGTTTCTTCTCTGGATGTAAAAACTATGAGCAATTTTTAAAAAGGAAACTAAAAACATTCCCATGCAGCTTTCAAAAGCTCAAAAAACTCTCCAGGTCCCAGAAACAAATAAATAAATACAACTTTTGCAGGGTTAAAGCAGGCCAGAAGGCTTATGTATCAGGATGAAAAGGTGAAGACATTTAAAATTAGGCCTATTCTCAGGCAATTTTTTTTTCCTATTTTTTCACTTGCTCATTTTCTCTCTCTCATTTTGTTTTTTTATTTTTAATAAATGCTATTACTTTGAACCTCTCCTGGCATTTTGCAAGCAATAAAAAAAGGCAAACAGTGTTCTTTTCTGTAAATTGCTCCTGTCTAGCCCTCTGTGCTCTTGCTTAAATGGAATATGTAACTACTTCTATTCTGCTTTCTTGAGTTTGATAATTGTTACATTTGCAGGCAAATAAAGTCACAGAAATTTCCATAAAGGCAAACAACTAGTGCTACACAAAGAACACTTCAGACATTTTCCTTTCATTTCATATTTTGTCCTTTTTCCTTTTGGTAAACATTAAACTCTCAGACTGAATCAAAAGCTATATGAACCTTCCTCTGATTTTGATAAGATTAATAATATGCTTTTCTTTAATTAATCACCACAATTTTTTAAATATTGAGGCTACTGATCTTTTCTTTAGACAGTATCCTGACCTATTTTTCAAATTTATATATAAGTTATGAACCAATCTCATTGCTAATAATCCTTCTGTCCTTTAACACAAAAAGTGACCTTATTTTTCAGGAAAGATGTTTGAAAGTGTTCTTCGTGATTTGAACTAGGCAGTGTAAATGCTTGTTTTCTTCAGGCAATGTGGTAATGACAGTTTTCCAAAGGAGTCCTTTTAAGTTCCAGGACAACTTATCTCAGGAGAAAATATTCAGTTCTCTGACATCACAGGTTTCTTAGTCACATAACTCCAAAGAATGTATCTCTCTCTTCACCAAATGGCTCTTAAGCAAGCACATATCTAGGCTGTCCCTTGTATCAGGATGCTTTTCACCAGCTCTGTGTTTCTGGTGGTAACACACCTAGTCAACTTCTTGGCATCCCTGCCTCTCCTCCTAGAAACATAAACAATTTTCTATTTTATTCCCCTGAAACAAAAATTCATTTAAAAATGTGCATGCAATTGTACTTTCTGCATTTTCAGTTTTTGTCTTTCTGCAGCCACCCGTTACAAGTAAAAGCAGAAACACAAATTTTGTGCAGTGTTCCCAGGTTTGCAGGACTCTAGTAAATCTGCTACTGTTACCTAGCAATTTTATTTTTTCCACTTTTTGTATTAGAATGTCAATAGTGGAAAACAATATAGTCCAGCTATCCTTGAAATAAATCTTCAAGAAATCCCTCATGAAACAGACTTAATTCTGTCTCCACACAAAATAACTTGACAAAGAAGTTTGCTGCAATAAAGTACTGATTTTCAGCTGATGTTTCAGGTGTGCTTGTGGGTCTGAACTCTGCTCCTGAAGGGGTTTTCCAGAGCATAGGCTTCGTTTGGGTTCAGCATCAGAAAAGCATTTAAGGAGTGTTGAAGCACATCAGTGAGTGAAAAGAATCTAAACATAGAAGTAAATGTGAAAACATTACTTAATATATACTTAAAATTAAATTTGTTATACTTATCTGTAAGGGGCTTACAGCTAAAACTGTAAGGATCTTAGAGGATTCAATCATTCACTATCCAGCTAGCTTCTGAGTTTGATCAGTTGCTGAATCTAAAATACCACACTTTGTCAAATCAAATGAATCTGTGGCTATGTCTGTACTTAATGAAAGAAACAAACTAGAAATTTAATATTTAAAGGAATCTCTGAACAACTGTCATTGCTTACTTTGTAATCTCTTGCAAGAACAATGAATGTTCTTCTTGTACCAATATATCATTCTATAAATATATATATATTCTTTCTAATTTTTTTTTTGCTTTTTAATCACAGGAAAAAAAAAAAAAACCCAGACAAAAATAAAGAAAAAACTTTACCTTCTTACTTTAGTGTAGAGATGCAACTATTCAGCTGACCAGCCTTAGTATGCAATTATAATAAAATGAGATACACCAGTACTTTGCAGCTAGATGTAATACATACAAGCAAGGATTCAGTTTGAAAGGATGTAGAACCAAGCGGAAAGGAGGGGACAAGAAAAATGGTCTAGATGAGACAAATATGTTTGATATTTCTCCTCAACTGGTTGAAAAGATATAAGATTATTTTAAACTCTTTTAGTTATACAGTGGTTGTACTTACACCTGCAAGCCTCAAAATATTCTATAATCTAAATTAACATACATGTATGTATATGCACCTTAAATACAATTAAAAATATAATCTAAATAATTGTAATTTACAATGCATCCTAAATTAAGATCTCTGCTCCTGCTCTTTGTTTCAAGTACTTGTAGTCTGTCAGGATCTGGTTTTGTGAGCAACCCCCCATCATTGATTACTTTAAATGCTTCATTACTTTCTGAGTATTTTAGACCATATTATCTTTCTACTAATTTAGAAGGTACTTCCTGACTTAAATGACACTGACATTAAATTCCCGTGAATGGTTGTTTCAGCCGAGTTTGAATTTTATCTCCTATAAAGCACTTTTTATGTTTTAATATCTTTTGTTTGGTACTTTTTAAAGTCAGTGCTGCTGATAGAGTTGACCTCTAAAATGACAGGATATTTATAACTTTTTTTAGATAGAGAAATATTTCCAAGAAATTTTCCTTGTCTTACATCCCCTTCCACCATCCCCTCTTACAGCCTAACTCTGTAGTAAAGGTTTCATTTGCTAATTATTCAGCACTTACTAATGCTTATGTGATTTCAAGACACCCCAAAATGTACAAACACAGGAAAATATGACATTTCCTGCCTAAACCAGTGTATGGTTTGAACAAAAGATTTTATGAGGGTATACTATCAAGAACAGGAAAAATAATTTAAGAATATCGTTTATATTATTAGCAGGAGGTCAAATTTATTAAATATGTCATGATTTTAAGAATTATTTTGGAAAAAGGGAAGGAGATAAAGGTATGCATATATTTATATGCTGCATCTCTATGGGGATCAGCGTAACAAAGTGAAAAATTTATTTGAAAATCTGTGAAATGTTTAACCGTGGTTGAAACCTCAAGTCAGTCAAAAACAAGTCAGCCTTTACAGGTTGGAGGAGAGGAAATAGTTAAGATAGCTGTGAGAATCACTGAGACTGAAAGTGAGTAGTTTGATGTTCAAAGTAAAAAAAGAGTGGGAGCCAGAGGTGAGGTGTTCACACACTATTAAAATGGTCAAAGCAATAAATTATGAAAATAATTGCAACAGCTTCCTGCAAAACCAACAGAGCCCTCCCATTTGTGGAGGAGTATCAGCACAGGCCAGAGAGACTATGTTATATCACAGGCATTTGAATTAATCTAGCCTTAAGAACAGATTAATACATCATACCTCAGAGAGTGACAATACTTTGGTGAGTGTATAATATCTAATTAAACAGTATGTGTGATAACAGCACTTCCGTCATCCTAGTGTTGAAAGTTAATTTCTGTGCATGCTGTTTCTTTCAGGTATCATTTAGTAAGACATGACTGCTTGGCACAGTATGTATCTGTTTTTTGAATGTGTTAAGATGAAAAGTTTTAACCACATTATCATACAATACTGTCCAGAAAGGGTACCTTACACCTTCATCCTCACTAGAAGTGTGTGATCAGGATTTAACTTCAGTGGTGTGTTAACATAGAAAAAAAGTCTTACCTAAAAGTCTTACTCCCAGACTTTTTTTTAGCAGGGTTCCTTGTTTGTTGATAAGTGAAGGTTAACTTCCAAAACAAGGAATAAAAAATGTTGAATTCTTTAATAAACAAAAATACTCTACATGTAATATTTACTGTTTTCACTTCAAGTTTTATGAATCTGGATAATATCCTTGCCACACAGAGAACAATTCATATGGACCTTTGTGTCTGGAAATAGCTAACCAACATCTTCTGTCATGTAGAATCTGCTGGCAGCATGTTCTTGGAGTTTAGCATCTCATTTTTATGAAAGAGGAAGTTCACATTGCTCAGGAATATTATTTTGATACTGCTTGGGTGCTCAGAGTCTAATTACGTCAGGCACATTTGCAATATAGGAACCCAGACCTGATAAAATGAGTGCAGACTTTTCTAAGCTACACATATCCAGCTTCCTTAATCTCAGCTTCTGCAAACTTTTTCAAAAAGTTGAAAAACTTTAGGGAGCAAAGATGACTTTGAACTGGAAAATGAGGGCGTGAAATGTGTTCCTATGGTTTATATCAATCTGGTTCTACAAAATAAATGTCCTAATTTTATGTGCTGAATACGTCCTGTGGCTGATGGTGAAGTATGGATCTGAAAACACTTTTGGCTTTCACAACATCCTTCTCTGAGTCTCCTTGTGTATCTATAGACCTGCGACATTTAGTCCTGTTTTGAACATGGGCATATGTTTTGGGTATTTTAGTTTACATTTGAAGAAACAGTCAGATCTTGAACATACTTGTTTCAAAAAATATTTTTCTTTGAAGTGTTAATTATGCCAATTAATCAGTGGGGCTACATTCTTGGTGGCTAAACAGACTAACTTTCTGTCTCTTCCAGAAGGAAACTATGTATTGCAAATAGTCAGTGACTGAAGCAGTGTTTCTAATTTTCATAGAAAAATAAATATTATATAAATACAGTAATGTTATAAATTTATATAATATTTTTTAGATTATTTGTCAGGCTTCCACATGTCATTAGAATTTGCAGTGTCTCACAATACGTTGTAATGGTATTTAGCTTCAAGATAAATTTTATCTTTTCTCAACTTGTGCAACTTCTGATAAATAGACTGAATTTTTGAAAGCATTACTGCAGACATACTGAAAGACATATTTAAGTCTCATGAGAAAAATGTGATTCTGCTGCAAGGTTCTTGTTTATTTCTTTTATCCTTTCTTCACCTTACTAATTTTTTTCTTTTTTTGTCTTCAAACTTTCTTATATTGAATATAATCCATTCTGAAGGAACTGATTATTCCTCAGGGACTGAAGATACTGTTGTAAAAATCAGGACAGGATCTGGACTAGCTGCTGTTTTCAGAAACCATGAGGGATACCAGTTTCAATGTTCTTTTTAAGACATAGATAAATGTCTATATTAAGACGTTTGAGCATCTGAATCCCTGTTTATGTGATCATTCAGTAGGTAAAAGTCAAATTCAGGCATATTAGGAGGCAAAATATCTAATATCTAATATCTAAGATTAAAAACTTAAATTAGAGTTTTTAAAGAAGTTTGAACAAGCAAAGAAGAACCATATAAAGTAAAAATGATCAGATATATTTACCAAAGGTTAAAAAGAAGTTTTGTGAGGATTATGACCATGGTCCTACTTATACAGCATATACTCATACATATATAGTATCTGAACTTTGGATTGTTCAACTTCATGAAATCTGAGATTTTTTCAGGAGCTATCAGTATTTATCATAGAGATGTATTCAAAAAAACTGTTTCTATTTCTTTTGCTTCTGCGAAGCCTTCTAATTTTCCATTTTTAGCCTTCTATGTCTTCTTGATTAAGACATATTTTTGTTTATTCAATATATGCAGAACAAAACCCTGAGGAACAAGAATATGTTTACTTCATAGTTTAGTTCTGAGCAAGGACAAAGCATTATTTTATTCCCACACAAATACTCAAGACTGAGGTTTTGTCTAGTTCAAGTAGTAGTGTGAAGCTACTAGAGTGAATTTACATTATGAGAGTTTTTGCCTGATGTCTATTTTTTCCATGTTTTATGGGAAATTTACTTCAGATTAGTCTTGATTGAGTTCCATGGTCTAAAAGACCAGTTATAGAATATAATTTGTGCTCCTGAACTACATCTCTAGGTTTTATGTTATCTGTAAGAAATCCAGTCTGTCTGTCTCTTTCAAGACTCTTTCAAGAGTGCACCATGAAGTCAAAGAACAGAAGTAGATGTGACTGGGTGTCTGATTTTGGCTGAAGTACAGTTAATTTTCTTTACAGTTAGAATGGGGCTATGTTTTGGATTTGTGCTGAACACAGGGTTGGCAATATAGACGTGTTTTTGTTATTGATGAGCAGGCCTTATACACAGGCAAGCCCTTTCCTGCTTTTGATACTCCTGTGCAGTATTGACACACTGGACAGGAGACTGGGATTGTATGGGAAACACAGCCAGGATAGGTGGCCCCAACTGGCCAAAGGGATATTCCAGACCATGGGACATCATGCCCAGTATGTAAAGTGGGGGATGTTTGGAGTGATGGCTTTGTCCTCCCAAGTCACTGTTACATGTGATGGGGCCCTGCTCTCCTGGGGATGGCTGAACACCTGCCTGCCCATGGGAAGCACTGAAATCATTCCTTGTTTTGCTTTTTTTTTTGTGTGAGTGGCTTTTGGTTTCCCTGTTAAACTGCTTTATCTAAACCCATGAGTCTCCTAGCTTTTACCCTTCTCATTCCCTCCTGCTGTTGAGGGACTGACTAAGTAGCTGCATGGAGCTTGGCTGCTGGCTGGGGTGAAACCAAGACATTGGAACATTCATTTCAAGAGCATTATCAATGCTGAAAAGCAAACAGACATAGCCTACCTTCCAGAGATAGAGAACAGAAAATATGGCCTGCCTTTTACTGAAGCAAAGGTTTGAGTGTTCACCAAAACGTCAAGAGTTCACTCCAAATCTAATATTTTGTGCTTCTGTTCTTTCCAAAACAATGGGATAATAAAGAGACATCATCATTTCATTCTATCTTCATGCAGTTTTCTTTTCTGTCAAGATATTTTCCCAATTGCTTTTCTTTCTTGTAGGATGTTAATCGATTTCTCAAGCCTCAGAACTTTAGAATATAAACAGATACCTTATGCTATTTTTCTGGATTTTTCTAGGAAATGACAAATCTGGTAAATATGTTTAAGTGTAGCATATAGCTCAGCATGCAAGGCTATACAATGATAAAAAGGGGATTGGAACATTTAACTAAACCATCTATGCTATATAGGCTTTTCAAGCTTTTCAAACATGTTGACTGTGATCTATACAGGAGTGCCCCAAGGGGCCCAGCAGACCTTTCACTGTAATTAACACAAAGCGCGGAAGCATGTCAGACAGGAGTCTGGGGGATTCTCTGAAAAACTAAAGCATCCTTCAGGAGACAAATGTGCCTTGGTAAAATGAAGACACTAAGGCTGTGACAGTAGGTGTGGTACCCTTGCAGCATCTGTAGTTATGTATGGTAGTAAAATGTAGCATACACATACAGGTAGTTACAGGTAGTAACAGAGAAATATATATATTTCCAGAGAAACTGGGATATATAACCTGTCTTTAGAGTAGGACTGCTATCGCAAGCTCCTTCATGACCAAAAGTTAAATAGCTGGTTCTGTATTTTGCATATCTGGTTAGGAAGCTAAGACTGATTGACCCACATTTCAGTCAACTAGCTACTGCTGAGAGATTATTTCAAAAGATCATGAGATATATATCTAGGGACTTTTAGTACTGATATTTCATATTGAAATAGTGAGATTTTGAAACTCCCTTGGAAGCATATTCAGTAAAACAGCTTGGGCAGATTTAGAGTAAACTAAAAATAAGAGAGAGAGAGCACCCTTATGGGGGAAAATAATTAAATTTTAATTTGTATACTAGTCTACTAAATAAATAAGATATGTTCCACTAGAGAAACAAAACAAAACAACAAAGCTTGAAATGTAGATAAAGGAAAACCACCTGAATTTGATATTATTATTTGCAGACAATTTTTTAGAAATCTAGAAATGCCCCCTGCAACTAATGGGGATTTGAAAGCATTTTAGCCCATGGAAAAAATGAAAACAAACTTGGATAAGGACTTATTTTTCATGATCAGCTGACGATTGAAGATATTATTATACAAGCTGTATAAATGACAAAGATGATTTTATCACAATTAAATATTCCTGTACACAAAATCCAAGAAGACTTTTCTCTAACCAACTTGAAGCTTGAGAGAGTTTCTGTCTCATGAAAACATGCAAGCTGAATAATACCAGAACTCCTCAACAGAGCTCCTATTTGCCTTAGTGAAACAAACAAACAAAGCAAGCAAAGAAAAACTAACAAAACTCAAAACCAAATCAACCAAGAAAAATAACAAAAGTCCCCGCAAACAAACAAACAAACAAAACAAACAAAAAACCCTCTACAAACAAACAAAATAAACAAAAAACCCCCACCAAAAACCCCACAAACCCAAATGACAAAGAGGAACTTAGGAGAATTATTAATAGAGACCATGATGGTATCAGATACCAAATAATCCCATGCAACAGCTTCAAGAACATAAGGGCATAAAAAATGTTGCTGAATATGTTCAAATATTTAGATAATATGACCAAGATGCAGTATGTACAATAAAGTCCTATTTCTAGATCTGAGATCTTGTACTAGAGTTTTCCACATATTACCATCATCTATCTCTGCAGAGAGAATAATGCTGTTTAACCACTAGGTTTCGGGCTGTCATTTCTTAGTTTGCATAGTTCCTCAAAGTAATTGGGTGACTAGGAAAAAGAAAATTTATTCCACTTCCCTTAGTTACAGTACTTTGGAAGAGAAAAAGTTATTGCATTTCATTAATCCAATGGGGTTAGAACACAAGTTGCAAAAGCGCTACATTTTATTGGTCCTCTGTTAGAATTTAATTCATTACCCTAAAAGTATGGATCAGCAAATCACAATGGCCTCTATTCAGAAGCAAAGTTACAATATACTTTTCAGCAAGAAAGGTTATTCAAAATATTCTTATAGAGAAAGAATATGATTTAAAGTCATAGTTTTGAATGTCTTCATTCCAGCATAAGTCTTTATTGGTCTCCTAAGACTAAGATCTTTGGTGCTTTGATGTGAGCAATTTCATAATGCAGATTCTTCTGATCTGCCTTTCTTGCACTGACCAAGCTTCCCTGACTTGTCCTTTCTTTTCCCAATGTCCTGCAATCTCTTCATCTTCCCAATGTTCTTGCTACTAAATATAACTCCTTATCTTTACCTATGCTGCCTTCAAGAGTACAATGAATACATCTATTCATGCTTAAGATTTTTCCCTCAGTTTCTGACTCACTAATGCACTTCCCCATTTACTTTCCCTTCTCTATTCTCTTCATGGTAATTGTTATAGCTTTTATTTTTCTGAACATTTTCTTCTTTTCTTTTTGTACCTCTCCTATTGCTTGTTCTGTCTGTCACTCTCAAGAATGTATGAATAGCTGTACTAGATAATGATAAAGATCCACTTAAATTAGTGCTGAACAAAGGACAGTTTAAATATATAGTTTGTTCCCATGATAATCTCCCAAATTCAATATATCTCACCGCTCTAGATGATGTGTGATTCTCTGTAAACCAGAAGCTGGGTCTTTTTGCAGAAAGACTGCAGCATACTTGAAAAAAGGTCCAAAATCAAATCAGTTTTGGCCTTTTTTTGTGAGGCAGGATGTGGGATGGGCAGGCAGGAGAGAAAATGCTTTGAGAATACTGTATTTTTCAGCCACTCTTGACACTCAGTACTGTAAATATGGAAATGTTTCATGTATAAATTAAAATTTCTCTAACGCATGTATTCGTGCTATGGTATTATCTTCTTATAACTCACCTGTCATGACATTTCTATTAAAAATAAGTGAAAAGTCCTTAAAATGGAATAAAGAAAATGGAATGAAGAAAAGGGAAGGTAGAAAATCTGATGCATTTTCTCTACAATTGCTTAGTTATAATCCTTGAAATCTGCCAAGTGGTTTGAAATCCAAGTCCATGAACATGAAAAGTTGTTTTATTATCTTTGCTGTTCAATGAAAATAGTATTTTTCAAAGTTCTATCTCAGAGTTTTTCAGGTCTGTCATTTAAGATTAACTTTTAATTTTGTCAACCTTCTTTCAAATTGTGAGATCAAATTAAAACACACACACACTACAAGCAGAAAAAACCCAAGTAATAAAAATAATTTGCAGTCCAGAAACATACTCTCTTATCATCCAATTCAGGAGGTTGTGAAGACTTCCTAAATTTCTGGCTGAAACATTTTATATTTGGCTGAATTTTATAGTGTTCTTTTGACAAAAATCCTCAGACTTGTATCATAACCACTATTGAACTGCCAAATGGTGCTGATGATAAAATTATTGTTGTGATTGTCCTGATTTCACCTAGGATAGAGTTGGTTTCCTTCCTAGCAGCTGGTATAGTTCTGTGTTTTTGATTTAGTACTAGATCATTGCTAAAAACATGCTGATGTTTTACTTGTTGCTGCCTAGTCTTTGCCCTAAGTAAAGGATTTTTCAGTGTCCCAGGCTCTACCAGCCAGGGAGTGCACAAGAAGCTGGAGGGACCATGACCAGGACAGGTGGCCAAAGGGATTTTCCACACCACAGAACATCATGCCCAGTATGTTAATGGGAGCAGGATAGTTTCTCAGCACATGGTGAGCACTACTATTGTGCACTACTGTTTTTATAACTTGTGATTTATGTCTCTTTTTTGCTATCTTCCTTTTTGGTAGTAGTAGTAGTAGTAGTAGTATTTTACCTTATTTCAGTTATTAAACTGTTTTTATCTCAATCCATGGATCTGACCTTTTTTTGATTCTCCTTCCCACCCCACATTTTGTGGGGATGGAGAGGCTGGGGAGGGAGCAACCATGTCTTTGTTGCTAGCTGTGGTTAAACTATGACAGAGGTCTTCAACAGCTGAGAGTACAGTTAGTGTAATTTCTTAAAACATGAATAAAAACATAGAATCAAAAACAATCTCTGCTCAAAACAGATCCAGGGCTCTGATTTTTCAGTCAAATTTAAAACTCAGATAAACTTTAGCCATCTGTATTCCGATTTTCACAAACTTAGATTGAAGGCATTCACAGATCTCAAGCAAACATCAAAGGGGCATAAGCAGATGAATGAGAATGATTTCAGTGCCAGCTTCTTTCACTCGGCCTGTATGATAAATATGAGGATTCTCAGTTCTCTGTTGTTGCCTGTTTTGTTCCCTGGGATCATTTTATATTTACATATGGGTATGAGTGCATCCATAGAAATGACAGTAGCTGGCAAGAGTTAATATCCACAGTCCTGTAGCTGAGGGTAATTTGCTGGTCTACCTATTCCTTAATCATCAGAGAAATGTCCTTGAGTTCAATACTCCTCCCAATTATTTTATTTTAGGATTACTTACCAAACTGCTGAAGACACAGAATTTTTTAAAAACGGAAAACATAATTAGTGCTTTTCATCAAGACCACTCAGATTGAACACTCTGCTCTTTTCCTCATCATGATTGTAAGCCTACTGGAGAAAGCAGGCTAACTGCCACAGACAACACAGGATATAACAAGTAGCACTGTGATTGAAAAAACAAGATTATCATCATGACCCTGTAATTCTTTACGTATTAGCATCTGCTAGTGTAGTTAGATGAGCTCATCTCAAACTGATAGCTGTACATGGTCATGAATCTTCTTAGAAATATGATTGATGGAAAGTTACTATATACATAGCAATTCCTGTGAAGACATTGCCAAGCACACGTGCAGAGTCACAAAAATAACAGTACAGTGTCATGCTGTTGGGAGTGAAGCTGGTTTTGCTTGACAGAATGGTGATGGTACATAGAAGAACTTCCCCTTCATAATCTGGCATAAAATTCAAAGCATCTGAGAGCTATCTCTACTGATTTGGAGGTTATTTACTTAAAGCTTAGTTTTCATCCAATTATGGGCTCACTGACAGTGAGGAGAGCAGCTCTTGCTCAGACTGTTGCCCCAGTAGGAGCTTTTATGGCATTTCTGGCAAAGCATGTATTCTCAGCATATTTTGGTTGTCAACAAAAATGGGAAAGAAAAAAAAATTGATCCACTTTGTTATCAGGTGGTGGTCAATAGTTTATTTGCAGAAGTTTTCAGCTCCTAAAAGTAAGAGCATTTCATGCTCCACTGTAGACAGTTGCAGACTTACAATTAAGGTTTATGTCTCTGAAGGCACAGGGGTGTTCTAAACATAAAGAACTGACAGCAGAAACAGTACTTAGTGCCCTGTAACTGGGCATCTACCCAATTAGGTAGGGTAAACAAAGCAATTTCAAAGTCCTTTCTGCTCAAAAAACATAAAAGGAGTATAAATTGTTTAGCTATGATATTAAGCTGATAAACTTTAATAATCTGAATCAAACATGTTTTCCAATTTAAGTGTTTGTTTCCCTTCTTTTCACGTAATGTTAAGTGTTTTGAGGTCTTAGTCAGTATGAGAGTATTTTTAAAATATTTGCTTTTAAAAAAGAGAAAGTATTAATAGTGAACCTATTTGAATCATAGGTATTGTTAGTATATCTTTGAGTAACCATTAGCCTTTAATATAGAAGTAAGTTCAAGAAAAAGAGCTGAGAAGGAAATTGCGTGCTGTTTCTACTCTATTCCAAAACAGTTATAAAAATCTTTAGGTTGAAAGGGTAGTATGAACCAATAACAAAAAATAAATATTATGTCCCTTTCCATCTCTTTGTGCACAGTAGCCTATTCTCAGATTGTTGGTGCCAGCAGTCAGCTTGAGGTTGGAGAACTGGATGCATGTCAGGGAGCATATTCAAGTTCAGAGGCTCTGCCAGCTCAGCCTGGCCCAGTGCCACCCTCAAGCTGGTGACAAGCATTTCTAAATCCAGACATTGGCTTCAGTTTTCCTCTAGCATGTAATGCTATCACCACAAAAGGGAGCCAACACGTATCTCCTTGTTTCCTATAGCAAAGAGAAAGGTGAAGGGGCAGAAGTATTAGCTTTGGTACAAATATTCTAAGTGGAAGGATTTTTTCAGGCTTAAAGGAACATTGAAGTGTGCCTTTTTTGTGTGCCTGCTTTCTTTTTGAAATGTAACTACTTCTAAAGTATCTGTTTATGTAGCTTTATCTCTTTTCTCTATTATAGCAGTTTCCTGGTGTGTTAAGGAAAAGAATCAGTTCAGCTTCTAACCAAATCATTACACTTATCTGGGGGTATTTTTGCTGCCTAAGGGAAGTTGTATTGGTTACCTGCAGTTCAGAAATCCTTCCAGTATATGCGCTGATCTCAAACACTGAATTAAACAGCAGTACTGCCCTTTAAAGAACATTCACTATTTCAACAGTATGAATGCACACATGACTATATATACTTTTCAATAAAATTCTTCCACTACTGGCAGCAAAAACCCTTTCTTACACTTAAACTTGATTTGTTTTATTGCTTGTTAGCTTAGTTTATAGAAGATTCTACAGCATTTTTATTGCCTCATGGGTTTATTGCATTTTTTAATTGAGATATAATGTGCCAAATCCCTTGGCAAGGAGGAGCTATATTAAAGTTTTATAATGCCTTTTTTTTTTTTTTTTTTTTTTTTTTTTTTTTTTTTTTTTTTTTTTTTGAGGAGCAAAGGCTAGGAGGAAAGAAAGTCTATGCTCCAGGGTAAAAGCTGGTGACCTATTTGGTTCAGCAACACAAGATTGAGGAATCTGAGTCTGAACATCTCTTTTTTTAAAATTCTGAATTAGGACAGTCTACAGTCTAAAGTTCTATTTTTATAAGCAACAATCCTCTAAGTTGCACATGGAAGAAATCAGAGAACACTCTCACTCAAAGATAGCTCATATACGCTCCTCTGATCTTCCATGCTGCACTTTTAAAGTTTGGAGACACCATGCAAAGAGGTTGTGACTAAGATCTAGATAAAATCTTGAATGTCTAGAGTAAGATTAGCCTCTCTCTATCAGTTGTAGACTCATAAAATAATAGAATCATAATTATAGAATGATAGAATCATAGAATCACAGAGAAAGCTGAGTTGGACGAGAGTCCTCAGGACCATGGAGGCCAAGTCCTGGCCCTGCAGAGGACTGTCCCAAGAATCACACCATGTGACAGAGAGTGTTGACCAACACGTCTTTTGAACTCTATCCCATTTGGTGCTGTGACCACTTGCCTGGGGAGCCTGTTCCAATGTCCAACCACCCCAGGTGAAAAACTTTTCGGACATCCAACATAAACTTACCCAACTCAGCTTATACCATTTTCTTGAGTCCTGTCACTGGTCACCATAGCAAAGACATCTGAACCTCCCCCTTTCTCCTTCCCTCATGAAGATGTTGAAGCCTGCAATGAGATCTCTCCTCAGAATCCTCTTCTGCAGGAGGAGACCAAATGACCTCAGCTGCTCCTCATACAGCTTCCCCTCAAGGGCCTTTGCCATCCTTGTGGCCCTCCTTTGGAAACCCTAATGACTTTATGTCCTTCTCATATTGTAGTGCCCAAAACTGCCCCAGATGTTGAAGTGAAGCCACCCTAGCTCAGAGCAGAGGGGACAATCCCCTCCCTTGCCTGGCTGGCGATGCTGGGCCTGGTGCACCCCAGGACAGGGTCGGCCCTCCTGGCTGCCAGGGCACTGCTGACCCATGATCAACTTGTCATGGACCAGGATCCCCAGGTTTCTTTCCACAGCACTGCCATCCAGCCTATACACACATTCCCCAGTCTATACACACAACCAGGGTTGCCCGTCCCAGGTACAGAATGTGGAACTTGCCCTTGTTTAACTTCATATGGTTGTTGATTGCCCAGACCTGTAATTTGTTGAGGTGCCTCTGAAGGGCCTCTCTGCCCTTGAGAAAGTTGACAGCTCCCAATTTAGTGTTGTCACCAAACTTAGTATTCCTTTGAGTCCTGTGTCCAAGTCATTAATGAAGATGCTGAAGACAACTGGGCCAAGGATGAAGCCTTGTGGGACCCCATTAGTGGCTCGACACCAGCCTGATGTCCTGTGCCTTACCTGCGAGCCCATTGTTCACTCACCAGTTAGCAGTTCTCCAGCTGTATGCTGGATATTTTGTTCCAGAAGGACATTGAGTGCAATACATTAAAAGCTTTGCTGAAGTCCAAAAAGATTACAGCTGTCCTCCCTTGATCAACTAGTGCATTACCTTGCCATAAAAGGAAATCAGGATTGATAAGCAGAACTTTCCCCTCATAAAGCCATGCTGGCTGTGACTGATGACTGCACTATCCTTCAGGTGTTTTCCAGTATTTCCCAGAATAACCTTTCAATTATTTAACTGGGCGCTAAAACAGGACTGACAGGACTCTAGTTTTCGTGTTTCTCCTTCTTGCTCTTCTTGAAAACTGGGAAAACCTTTGCCAGCTTCCAGTCAGCTGGGAGCTCTACAGATTCCCAAGATTGTTCAAAAATCATTAAGAGAGGCTTTGCAATGACATCAACTAGCTCCTTGAGGATTCTTGGATGAATCCCATCACACCCCATAGTTTTGTTGGGATTCAGCTAGAGCAGCAGATCCCATACAGTTTCAGGGTTGACCATGAGATGATCATTCCCAAAGCCCTGATCCTCCAGCTCACGGCACTGAAACTCCCTTAGTCAATCATCTGTGTCGAAAACAGAGGCAAAGAACACATTTAACACCTCTGCCTTGTCCCTGTCCCTGTTTGGGAGGTGACTACCTTCATTCTGTAACAGGTCAATGTTATTTTTACACTGCCTTTTGACATTAATATATTTGAAAAAGCTTTTTATCTTCAGCTACAAGGACGCAGAGTCAAAAAAAAGTATGTCAAAAGTCATTGCCATATCTAGATAGCCTACAGTTTAATTTCTGTTGCTAGTTTTGGGTTTGTTCTTCTTTTTCTTTTTTTTAAGTTAATGGAAATAGGTTTTTGCCCAAAGCTGTACACATGATAAGTTAATATGTCCTCAATAAAATAATGCTTTTATTTTAATTATGTTCTTTTTTCCAGCTTCTCTTCTGTGGTTTGATTTTGTTTCACACTACAACTCATCATGTTCTGAAGACAGTAAGGTATCTAGAGGAATAAACTGTCTCTTCTGTAAAATTTTACCAGCCCATTATCCAAGGAATAGTATTGCTGTAATTATTAAGCTATACGGCATATTAAACAATGTAAATAAAAATATGATTTCCAGATGAACTTTTTCTGTTTTGGACTAGAAGATGAAATTAAATCTGACATTGCAAGGTTTACTTTCAATGCTCATAGAAGTTCACCTGCAGTCAATCAGTATGTCAGCATGTCCCACCCCACTGAGCTCCGCAGAGAGACCCTGAGATTTGAGCAGTATCATCTCCATCAGCAAGCATTGTGACACCTCAGAGATCCTTAAATAAGAATCTTGAAACTTTTATATTTTTTTATTGATGCTTGAATGGATCATGTAGGAAAAGACATTTAAATGATATTCTGCTCTTAAAAACATTAACTGTTGTATTATGCCATTACTACTGTACTATGATTTTTACTTTAAAGAAAAAAAAAATATCATGAATAAAAGAAATACATATGGAAATACAATGTAAAGGGCAGTTAAGACAATTAATAATAGCTAAAGTGACCAAGTCATAAAGAAAGTATTTTACAATTGAACTCCTTTTTGAGGCTGCCTGCCATGTACACAGGATACTCCCAGCACTCACTGCCAGTCATTACTGCACTCTAAATATAATGAGAAAATATCGTAAAATATTCAACATGCAGTTTCTATAAACTTTTACAAATATGTTCTTATAATTGTAGGCATCAGTGTCTTAGAGAACATATTTGTTTTTCTTATTTCTCATGCTCACCTTATGCTATATGGTGGCTAAGTAACTTGGACCTTTTTCTAATCAGCAGTCAATTGATGACTCATAATTTCCCCAGGATAAATTATAATTCAGCTTTCATCATCCAGGACAAATTCAGCACAGCTATTTTTAGAAGGAAGAAAAAAATCACTTGATTACTGCTATTTTGGAAGTGCAACAGCTGTCAGCAGACAGAAACCTCTATTTTTCATCCAGAAGATAAAAGTAGGTCAAGCAGCCTTTTTTCATGCAGACAACATTCGGTAGTTCAGACTGGGGTGAGAGTTTGGCTGACACTTGCCACTCTCAAGGCTTTAAGCAAGAGCCAGTTGAGTTTTGTTGACACTGTTTTCCTCACAGTCCTGCAATGTCTTCTTATTAACAAATGCACTTGTTCTTCCTGCAGCAAAACGCATAATCTGGAAAAGCTCTCTGCTGACATATCTATCTCTATGATAATGTTCCAAGGGATTTGCATACTGGAGGTATATAATAATTTGGCATTTCATTTTGGGCTACCTCACAGCTAAACAAAGTGCTCAAGTTTTGTCACTGAGGTCAAGGTCAATGTCCTACCTACCAAGTGCATGCAGATCATTTAAAGGCCTCTGTTGCATCTGACTCCCTGAAGGCTGCTTTTGGCCAGGCACAGCTTTAAAAGACTCCAATCCTACATTCAGCAGTTAGTAAGGCTACACTCAAAAGGATCCAGTAGAAATGGCTTTATCCTCTCTGCTTTTTGTCCAACTGCTCAGAAAAAGAAAAATAAAGTCAGAATCTCAGAGTCATAGAATTGTTTGGGGTGGAAGGGAGCTTTGCCATCTACTCCAGTCTCCCTTCACTGAGTAGGACACCTTCGGTTAGAGCTGGTTGCTCAGAGCCCTATCCAACCTAACCCTGAAGGTTCCCAGGGATGGTGCATCTACCACTTCTCTGGGCCATGGTTTCAGTGTTTCACCACCCTTATTAGAAAAGCTTTCTTCCTTATATGTAATCTAAATCAACCCTCTCTTACTCTGAAACCATTACCCCTTGTCCTATCACAACAATTCCTGCTAAAACATCTCTATCCACTTTTCTTGTATGCCCTTTTTAAGTACTGAGGGACAGAAATAATAATGTATGTTCCCTAGTTTTGGCAAAACCAGAAACTATGTATCTTTTTCTAACTCTTTTGGTTTGTTTGGTTGTTGTAACTTCTTTTTTAAAGTAGCAGTTAGAAGTCTGGCAATTTTGTTTACTTTTCTGGGCAAAAATTTGGAAGTCGTTCAATTTTACCCAAAATAAATTTATTCTAAGAATCTGTTTTCATTTAAAAAGCTTGATTGTGGTGGAAAAGTTATGAAGTTCAGCTCAATTGTCAAGATCTCAATCTCACATCACAAATGTTGAGATCACAGTTTTGCAACATCCAAAATAAACAACTAGTTCAGGCTAATGAGTTCCAAACCCAGCTAACACTGGTCTTTAATATTATAACTTTTTTTTTTTTTTAAAGTGAGGTATAATAGGGAATGAATAGATTACACAACCTTGCCAATACTGTGTACTGTAATCTATAGCTACTCAAAGAACTACTATATGACACTGTGTTATAAACAAACTAGACAACTTCCTTTTTTGTTTGAAAGTTTTCTTTGAAAAAGAAAAAAGAGCAGTACAGGAGATCTCCACCCTTATACATTTTTGTATATAACCAAATATCTAAAGAATTTTTTTTTTTCACTTGCCTATTTGGTACACAAAGAATTAAAAAAACCCAAGAAATTTACATCCATTTGCTGTTGGGACATTTCCAGTCTTCTGTGATGTTGTTGGAAATGGGGAAGCGCAAAATGGAAGCTTCTGTTCTAGCAACTCTATGACTTGTCACAGAAATAAAAGCCTTTTACAGGGAATCCATTTGTATTCACTCTGGATTTCAAAATTATTTCCATCCACTGACAGCTCTGGAATCAGTGTACTTGTAAATGCAAGATGTGCAGATGTCAGAAGAGGCTGCCAAGAGTCTGGAAAAGCAGCAGAAGCTGGCGTTGTCTGGTTTGATCAGGAAGGGGTTGACAGTCAGACAGTGAAAAGATCCATTTTGTGTGACAAGAAATATTTCCGTACATAGAGCATCAATATGTGTGATCCTTATTTTTTCTGAAACTTGAATGCAAGTGTGCCCGTGGGGATTTGTCTGCATATTTAGAATGGAAAAAGACACTGCAGCCTGGAAGATCAGCAAAGAGGATGTCAGGGAGCTGAAATAATAAACACATTGATACTGGAATTTTTGCTTTGTTTCTTCATTCATATTCCACTTGGTATAAATACAGTGATTTTTTAACATGGAAAGTAGGGAATCATTTGGAAAGTATTTTATATAGTGGGAAGACATCGTTTCAGCTCGAGGGACACACTACAGCCATTAGTTTTGTACTTGTTTCAGTTCAAATATAGTACAAGAAGTACTTGCCAATAAATATTTTCATGTGCATTTGTCAAAGTTACTCTGAAAATGTATTACTTAGGATACTTAATACCTAGTTTTTTGTAGTCTAATGGTGGAGACAACTTATTTGGAAATTTTACAAGAATTTTTAATTTCATTAGTGTTTTACTTTTCAAACTTGTGAGCTTAAAAAGAGGCCTCTTCATTTTTTTACCCACAATGAAATTTGAATTACAGAACTCAGAAAGTAATTAGGACAATATGGTCTACTGGGCTATTACCTTATATAACTTAGCTTTGCAAGTGATTCTCATTAGTCTATAAGGAATGGCAATATAGTCACTGGTGTGCAAAATATCTGAGGAGATCTATGTATGGTAAAAGTTTGTGTGGTTGGTGACACAGGGTTCCTGTCATGAGCTCAGATATGGAATTTGTCCCTGGAAGAATGGCAAGAGGAAACTAGAAGGAGGAAGGTAGGTGAAGGCTGGAAGGTGAAGGTGCCTCCTGGTACCAGGAAGAAGGCTCCTGAACATCTGCAGCTACTGAATAGGTTCACTGCCCTCAAGTTGAGGAGAAGCTGAAAGAAGTTGTGCTTTCATGCAATGCATATGAACCCTGGACCACAAAGAAGCAGCAGGAGAAAGCAACAGCTGATAGCAGTGAATGACTCCCTGCTGCAGAGGTCAGAGGTCCCTGACCTGTGCTACAGAAAAGTTTGCTGCTTTCCAGGGGCTCAAGTTTGAGTTGTTCTGTAGCTACTGATGAAGCTTAACTAAGTCAAAAATCTTTCAGTAAAAGTTTTATGGTAGTTCTTGTGAGGTTAAGTAATAATGCAGCTTATTTTTCATGCACTTTGACACAGCTTCCTTACCATGTGTCCAAGACTCTTGCAGTTTGTGCTATTAAGTGGTAATTACCTTTGAACTAGGCTTGACTGTAGTTCAGAACAACCTCAGTTATAAACAGAGGCAGCTTGAGTGGTCGAGCCCTGAGGTAAACCAGAGTGACATAAACTTTTCTCACATCTAACAGATGACTTACGATATTGATGATTACAGGCTCAGACTGTAGTACTAATATCTTTCCTTTTTTTTAGGAATTAATATTTTTTAATGGAATATTTAAATGGAATTTTCTTTTATAATTCTTGCTCCACCTCAATATGCACGAATTGCAATTTCAGTCACCAGAAAAGAAATGGAATTATTGAGACATACATTCCTTGTGCACAAACTAGAACGAAAAATTTCTGGTGGGCTAAGAAAGAATGTGTGTGCATATAGTTTTAGGAATTCTATGGTTTTATATTATCAGTGTACTCATACAAAATTGCCAATGTACAGCTATAGTATACCATTACACTTATAGGTACACTGTTTTTTCTTATATTACTGTTGTAAAGACTAGCTGTGTAGTATGTAGGATTTTAAAACAAAGGAATGCATACTATGATCATTGAATGATTCTTTTCTTTGGTGCTTTGAGGATGTGTGTATTTCCCAAGTAAAGGAAACAAACATGCATATTTTTTTTTTTGTATAAAAGTGTTGTTAAATTATACATGTAACATTAATAATACAACTTTACAGAAGAATAAACAATTTTGAAAACACTCCTGCACCCTGTTTAATATCTAAATGGAGATTAATAAAAAGTTCAAGGTTTTTTCTAGCAGTGATTAGATGGAATGACCTACTTACTTGAAACAGATCTTAGCTTAGCTCTTGCTTGTATCATCTGAAAAACCAAACAATTTATACCGGATATCTAGATTAATTTCAGTCATAAGAGCAGAAAGTGAATAGTTAATTTTTTCTGAAGACTGATTCATTCCTTCTTTGATGGGAGAAGAAAGAGTGAGAAGTGGGAGACAGAGGCATGGAGCAGACTATCCACCAACCTGAAGCCTTCTTTCTCTTACTCTGTTAGGGTGAGACTTCTAAAACTTATATTTGAAACAGCAGTTGGTCTAATGGCAGAGTATTACTGTTTCAGTGATTATAAAGAAAGCCAAGAATGTTGAATTTGAACTTTCTAATGGATTAATTGTAGGTAAGATTCTCAAAAAAAAAAAACATTCAAACTTTCAAACAACATAGAGGTAGAAGAGTAAAAGCACAGTATGAAAAATTTACCTTTTGAAATTCTTTATTCCTTTATTCAGCAATCCCCTTTCTGCAGTGTCTGAACAGTGTAGAATTTTCTCTGCTGAAAGTGTAACCTTGTTGTCCATTGCCCTAGAACAGGAAAGACATTTCAGTATATTCAAGGCTGTTACAAGTAGGTCTTACTATTTTCAATAGAAAAAACCTTCCTAAGGCTTTTATGTATGTACATATAAATATATAGACTTATATTTGAATATACACATACAAGTCAATAACTATGTGTACAATTATACATATATATATATATGTAATTTTAAAGTTACATTAAGGATCATAGGGTGGTTTAATTGTACTTTTTTGCTGCTCATAAACTTTAGATTGAAGGACTTTTGTCTTGGCGGCTGAAAAATAGAGAGAGATAAAAGGAGTAGCTGTACTGCTGGCAAGCCACTAACATTTATCATCATCCTGGGCTGACATTGTGGAGGAAAGTCTCAATACACATTTAATTAAACTTCTTGTTCTTCTTCAAATGAGGGCTTAGGATATAGGGAAACATAAGATGAAATGCATGTTGCAGCTGAATTAAGCATAATGCATCCATGACTCTCGATTTTGGAAGGACTCCAGTTCTAAATAACTGGCAGCTAAAAAAATGGGGGGTGTAGGGCAGGGAGAATTATCCTGTTTACCAAAAGGCACTTTTATTTAGTGAGATCTGGAGTTTTCTTTTATTGCTTTTAATCTGGTAGAATCAGAAATAAATCTTTAATTTATCTTAACATAAAACAAATGAATGAAACTAAATTAGAATAATCATAAAATTATAGTAGCAAGCAAAAAGTAAGAGAGAATTATCACTGTGAATGGAGGGGCTCTTTTATGAACATCAGAAGTAGCACCACGTCCAAAACGGAAATAAATATGGAATGGAATAGAATAGATCTTATATATTATATAATAAAAAAGGGGAAATTATAGCTGCTTTAGTGTAAATACAAATATCTTGTGACCTATTCCAGATTGTCACAAAAAAAAAGCAATATAAGGGAACTCTAATTATGGACTATCAAAATACAAAAAATGTCATGTTATGCCCAACATAGAGAGTAGCTCCAATTTTTTTTCCCTTCAACACTTTGGATTCAAGGCTTACAAAAACCCAGAGATGTAAATAATTTTTTAATGTATTTTGGACACATATTTTTCAACACATTTTCAAAATTATTTTCCAATAAATTAGATTTCTGAATTTATTCGGCATTAACCAACATCTTGAAAAAAAACCTTAAGCTTATTCTCAACTAGTTAGCACCTGCTCCAGTCTAAACTGTGGAACCTACACCTTCTCCTTCCTTGTTGAAGATATTATTTCCGTTTTCAAGTATCCCAAATTGAATGATATAACACAGTTAATGAACACTTTGACATTTTCTGCTCATCTCCCAGATGGTAAGAGCAGTAATTGTTTCCTGTAAACCATTTAGATGCTTGTGTATGGGAGTGGATGCATGTGGTTTTATGTCTAAACAATTTTTTCTCATCCTTGAGACTAGCAGACAGAGCACTGTCAGCTCATCACAATGCCCTTTACCATCCCTTTTCTTCTCAAGGAACAAGTGCTGACTTTCAGATCCTTAGAGATATTTCTTAGACGTGACTACCACACCAGGGAACAGAAAGGGCTACTAGGAGTTCTTTTTTTAAATAAAAAAATAGTTGTATTATTAGTGAGGCTTTTCTGCATTAATAATCTGGACTATTAAATTGAAACATGTATGGGACTAAAACCAAATTCTTATCTCACTGTAAGGGTTGCATTCACTTTTGCTCTTTAGAAGATTTTGAAGGGTAAGAATCTTTTTGCCTAGTTTTCTAAGTACATAGTAGCCTTCCTTCCTACAGTATAACCCAGCAAAAAGAAATTTTCCATGGTAAATGCGATATGGTTTGTGCTTATGTGATTATATACACCTTAGACAACATTGGTTGTCTAAGGTGTATATAATATCTGTGCTGAGTGAAGCATGGAAGCACTCCAAGTTAATTTGTAGCTCATTGCTTTCTTTTCTTGCTTTTGAATCCTCCAGTGCTAAGAAGAATAATGAGTTTGGGCCTCAGATTCAATCTTCCCCAGGAAGTTTTTGAATGAAACCGATGCAACTGCTGTGATTAAAAGAAAGCTCAAAGCTTATTCATGGTCTGAGCATGACTACCGAATTGTAGTTACCATGAAGTTAGGTGTCATTTAGTCCTTTTCCAGTTGATTTGTGAATTGTGATGGAGCTTAGTCAATTTCTAAGTGCCCAGGTGCTCAGATGGAATGCATGTGTGTATACTTGTTTGTAGGTAGCTATGGAACTTGCACTCAGAAGCCAGTTCAAGTATTTATGTGTAGATACAAGATTTAATAGCTGAGAAGCAGAGCTGCTATTTAATTTATGCACTGTCAGGCTCAGTTTTAGAGAACAGCCTTCCTAACTCACTCAATGACCAACACAGCATACAAAATCATAATTTTAAAACTTAAAACACGTAAACGAACATTAAACAGAATCTTCATATAAAACTTTGATTGTCACATTTCACAGAAGATAGCATTAGATAGTATTACAATTTTGAGATGTCTTTTGAGAAACTAAAATTGTATTTGTTGTACGTGCATGTGCACGTGTGCATACACATATTATTTGGTATCTTAAAATAGCTGCTTTGATACATGACAAGTAGCTTAATGGTAGTATATACATGATAAGTAGCTTAATGGTAACGTGGCAAAAAGTAATCCTCATACAGCCTTACAGAGGTTCATTGAAGAGCATATAACCTTGCAAAACCAAATCAAGTTTATTGTTGCAACTTTTTTGGAAATTAATTTTTGTGAGAAAATGATATTTTGTTTGGAAAAGGTTTCTCATGTATCTGCAGGTAGAGAGAGAAGGAGAGACTTTAGAGCCTATAGTTGGTAGTGACAAATGTCTTTGCCCTGCATCAGAATCTACTAACAGATGACTGAACTTAACTCAGAACCTGGAAATAGTGGGGACAGCACAGAAGGCTAAAGAATTAAATGTAGTCTTACCAACAAGAACTTTATTACATTATAAGCTTTCCACAGAATAAAACAAAAAATGACCACCATTTTGATAAGTTTCCTTCTGACTCTTGGGCAGGGAAAAATCTCAGTGGAACAGTACATTTGTCTACCAGTTTAAAGACAGAGTTGGGATTCTAGCATGTATTTATGGTCTCTGTGGTGGCAATGGAATAGTACAGAAGAGGGAAGGGCAAGAGGAAACTCTCAAAGGAAAAGTGCATCAAAGCAGTGGTCAGCCAATATTCTAGTTGCTACTTCGCTGTTGTGTGACAACATGAAAAGCATGCTGTCAGCTCCTCAGTTCTTATCTAATAACCTTTCTGCTTCACCACTGAGAAAGGTCCTCAGTAACACTGTCATGGTAATTGCCAGAGTGCAGCACCATCAATTCCCACCTCATCAGTGGAAATCTACTTGCTGATAATCTGTGAAATTGCAAATTCTAAGGTGTATAAAAGAGCTTGTTGATAGGAGAGAAAAAAATGACACAACAAGGAGCACTACTAAGGTTTTCATAGGCCTGAAAATGCTTTTTTATAACAAGCTTTTTTTGTTAATAAATTTTTGTTAATTTTGTTTCCTCCCAAAATTTGTCTCAAACTGGGACAATATACTCTAGTATAAAACTTTGATGGATCTTAACAACATCACAAAGGGTTCTTATATTTTGGGATTTTTTTGAGCAATGATTTTTGTTTAAGAAACCTGCAGTTTCATATGCTTGCCACTTCTGATGTTCTTCATTATATCATGATATAATGAACAGAACACTAGGTTTAGTCAATGAAATTCTATTTATCATCGTCTCACACACAATTTCTTACGTGGCTGTGGAATTCTTCTTATGTTATGTTATGTTATGTTATATGTTATGTTATATGTTATGTTATTATTATAATTATATTTTAATTATATTATAATTATATTCTGACTCCAGACAGTTTGTAGCTGAACCCACCCAGAGAAAGAAGTACAACGTGTCCGCAGGCAGAAAGCTAGAATAAATACAAACAACCAGGAATAAATTTAAAATGGAAGCAGAGATCGCTCAATCCCACCTGTATTTACCAGTTTTTCACTGATGACATTATCTCAAACTCTTGAGCTATAATAATAGCACATTATGCAGAATTGTGAGAACATGAAATTTTATTTTTAAACTTCTAGTGCTTTCTGAACTGGCAGTTAGATTTTAATTTTCTACAAGACTCAGTCACTTCTGAATTATGTTATTTTTCTCCATAATATGCTCATTTCCTGATATGTATTGGCAGCAGATTAAGATCTGATGCTGCACAGTCTGGGAAAATCAGACATATAATGAAAAATGTTTTGTTGTAGTCACAAAATTTTATGTCTGTGTGACTTTCTTTTTGCTATTTCATATTTTTCTACAAGCTTAGACAAATTGAGCTAATTTTTTAAAAATCAAATCAAAAGATTTATTGCTGAAATAAAAATTCCTAAAATCCCTAAATAATTTCCTTTTAACACACAATTTTGATGATATAATATCAGGTGTCAACAGGAAGCATAGTCACACATTAAATCCTTTTTTATTCAAGATTAATGCATTAAGTTCAACTACACTTAAATGTGTGCTAAGTAAACCTTTATAAAGTATTGCTGATCTGTGCATTTACTGAGTAAATAATTTTTAAAAAAAGTTTTATAAACTAGGAAGAGGGAAGAAATCATATCCTTTACATATATCAGAATAATATTTCTGTAATAAGGATTTCTTAAAAAGGGATTAATGTGAGAAATGAGGCATAATAAAGGAAACTTAAAGGTATACCATTGTATGGATTTATATAAAAATATATTATCTTAGTTCATATATATGTATATATTTTTACCTTGGCTTTTGCATTTTTACCTTATACATGTGAATCTCTCCTCATAGGCAATAGAAACAAGCAAACCTTAGATGAGACTCGTCCTATCTTAAAAGGAATGTTTCAGGTATTTCAGATGAACTACTTACAGCATGACCTTGTATATAAGTGGAGAATAGTTCTCAGGTGAGTTTCTGTGGGATGGCAATATTTAGGTAGTGTATTTCTAGAATAATAATTCTCAATTCAGTGTGATTGAGAAAAGGAGAAGGTGTGTCCTAGAAGAGCAGAGATCTGAACATCCAATCTGTGTTTGGGTGTCTCTAAAAAATAACATGACACTATATTCAGAAATTAAGCCAGGCAAAGGTCTTTCTCCAGAAGGTTGTAATAAAACTTTGTTCATCTGTGCTAGAATCTTACTCATTTTTAGACTGTAAATAAGAAATATTTATGACATTATATACTTTCTGGAATAAAAAATGTGTTACCTTTGTCTATAAGTACTGCATCTAACAAGTAAAGAATGATCTGATCCAAAGAAAACAAAATGAGATTTTTGAGGGTAAATTTTATGAGGTTAGAAATAAGTATCAAAAAAAAACCCCAACACAACCAACCAACAAAAAAACAAACACGACAAACAAAACCAGAACAAAAACCAAATGAACAAAACTAAAACCAAGACATATTATCGGAAGAGCTTATACAAAAAATCCCCTTTAGAACTGCCATGCTTTTCTCTGCTTTTGTATATAAATTGGGTAATGGCCAACATCTCTCTTCTTTTTGTTCTTTGTCATTCTGACAGACATGTTTAGAATTAAAGTGACAAGGAAACAAAGTAATCTGTTTGGATTAATAATTAGCAATAGTGTTGATATTCTTCAAGGTTGAAATAAAGTAGTGTCCAGAGTAAAGGTAAGAAAGTATATTTTTCTATTCCAGAATAAGGAATTAAGTTGGTCAAAGACTAGATAGTTTTTGTAGAGCCTTGTTTTTCTTTAAATAAAACTCCTCAGTAGGTTTTAAGGTTTTTAGATCAGTCATAAAGAACCAAAAAGCAAAACATTATTGTCAGCTACAAGGTACTCAGACTGCTGACCAATGCTGTCTTTTCTCATTCCTTCAATAATCAGGCTTCCCACTTGTTTCCATTTGGAGGTTTATGTCAATCACTGTGATTTTATGCACCATTGGCTGAGTTGATGCATCTTAATGAAACCCACACAAACACCATAAATATTGATCTTTTTCCTATCAAGACATTTATGCTTTTTTTTTAATTAGTTGACTATTTAAACCAGTATTTTTAGATTTCCAGAATTTAATTTTAAATATTTGTGTTTACCACTTTCTGAAACTACGTTAAATATACATTCAATCTTTTCCTCTATATTAAACTGTTGTCCTACTAAAGATATAATAAAAATATTTTTCAATTTTGTGCACAATTATGTCACTACATTTTCATTTTTTATGATTGGAGAATATATTAATCGTTATTATCCATAATTTGCACAGCAACACGAGAGTTTGCAATAGGTTTCTTTTCAGAAAACTGGTTCAGAGTTGTCCCATTTTTCTGAAACCCTCCTCCCTAGGGCTCTGATGTCTGTAATTTATGCCCTAGTTTGGTGCCACATTGCTCCGTGACCTTGACCCAGTCTTACAAAGAGTTAAGCTGCGAGAAATCTGTGAAAGCAAGAGATATAAACCAAGTAAAAGCACAGACAAAAGTACAATTGCTGAGAGAGCATTAGCAACGCAATGATTCACAAGAAGAAATACTGATGGGAAAGTTTACAAAAATCCCAAGGATGAGGTCAATCAGGAGGCAAGAGGTCAGAGCCCTTGGCAATTTCTCCTGACTCTGGCTGCCTAGCTTACAGGCACTTATCAAGGATGGTGAACATATAAATGCTTAGCTAGTCCTTGTGATTTAATGTATCTCATAGTCAATATATTTGCACTTTCAGCTGCGTATATTCTGTTTGCATAATGTCCTTCAGAATGGCAAAAGCTGTCAGAAGGAGGTGATTTGGAAAGGAAACATTACCAATACCACATAATTGCAATTTGTCTCTTTCAATGTTAGAGAAGGATTATAGATATCACAGAAACAGATGTGCTACACTGAGGTAACGCTTTTGGTAGCAGCATTATCACAAAACACACAGATGCAGAAACCAGGTATCTCTCTTTCGAAAATTTCCTCCAAGTCCAAGTTGGGCTATACTATTAAATGGTATTATGTTTATACACTAAAATGATTTGATATTTAAGTCTGATTACTGAAGTTTCATTTCCTAATGAATACTAAAGTCATTCAAGTCTTCCATTGACATCAAATACTTTGGATCTACATTTCAAATGATGCTGAAAATAAGGGAGAAAATCTTGAATCAGAGAGAAACAAAACCAATGCAATAAGACGTTTGTTATTTAAAAGTGTTCCTAATTGCAGATTAGGTCCAGATATAGTTAATAGGCTAGACCCTACAATTTGGATGTTGAGGAAGAAAACTAATTTTCTTTTTTAAAGCTATTTGTAGCAATAAAATAAAAATAAAACCCCTGTATCATAATGAAGAATCAGACCATGGAAAGGCAAAGTAAAACTTGTGTAAAGTTTTATTGCTTTACTAAGCTATATAAACAACAAACACAATCTTATTTGCTTTGTACAGCAAATTATAGATTCCCTACTAGAAGTGCTAGAGTGTGCTTAACTTAAAAATATGAAAACAGTCTTGAAAAATTAAATGAAGAAAAATGGAACCAAAAAGGTTTTTATAACTATGTGCATTTCCAAGGACTGTCCATGAAACTCTGAGCACTGGCAATGGGTAACTCACAGCTCCTCCAGATTAGATAAATAGTTAGAAGCCCTAAGTTATTTTCTAATTTTATGATCACAAATGTATCCTTGTAGAAATGCTACAGTCCTGTCCATTTCTCTCCTCTTGCACCTGCAGACAGTACACAACTATCCTTGAAACACCTGAAAACTGGCAAATTCTGCAATTGGTAGGTACAGAACCTCTTTCCTTAATGAGCTATTAACAATAATGATTAATAATAATAATAACATAAAGTAATCCAAATATTTTAAATGAAGCAGTGAGTAATTACCCTGAACATACAATCAAGCCTTCAAAACTTTCTTGATCAGAGGCAATTACACCTAAGTTTACAAAATAACAGCAGGTATTTACAGATTAAAAAAAAGGTGGAAAAATCACAGCTTTCATTGTAACACCATAACTATCAAAATGCATTTTCTTGTATTTTCTGTTGGATTTTCCTAGAAGAAAGAATTTATTTCTTTTGAAATGACAAAAAAAAATCTGTTTACTTTACATTGAAAAAATGTATTCCTCATCAGAAATTCAAATCCTGTGTTTACAAAGTGCCATGTGATTTCTTCCCAAGAACTGCAGCAAGGAGATAACTTTTTAAACCAATTATTTTAAAATAATTTTCAGTAGATGCTTTACATTCCTTCTTCTGTCTGATGAGCCAAGCAGCTTACATGAAACCAAGATAGCTCTGTTGTCTTTCAAGACTCTCTGCAGGTAAGAGTATAATCTTTCCTCTAATTACTACTGATGTATGATAAAACATAGTGTAGTTTTATAGGGTTTTGACACACTGAAACATAAAAGGCTCTTAAATGTCTCTGTGCTCCCTTTTCTATAAGGTCAGGTACCTTTCTTAATCATTTTTGTCAGCTGTATTAACCTTCAAAAACTACTTCTGTTTAGTGTAGTCAGGATGGTTAAACCTCTAAGGACTAATTTATTCTCTGCTTCTAGGCAATCAGAACCTTGCCTTGTTTTCCTAGACTACATCAATTTAACCTGAGTGTGAGTTTGACCTATTTAATATTATTGGAGTGTTGATGTGACCTCTCAGAATGAAAAGTTTTCTTCTTCCAGTACTGACTGGCAGGTAGAAATTAAACTAAGAATAAACCAAAACAAAGGATAAATTAAGAAAAAAGGTTTTAAAGTGTAAGCCCAGGAACTGGAGCTAGTATTCTAATACCATTAGAGAAGTGCTGATATTTTATAAAAGTTTGAGGAGTCATTGGATATTACCTGTATCACCTCAATTATCTTTGCAATTCCATCAAATTATGATTTCTCAAAATGAGGTATTACTGGATAAAATTAAGCTTTATAGTCAGTGGAATCATGCAACAGAGATCCCTTCTCCTGGGGTGACACCAACAGAAAACTGGTTCTATGACTTTATAGGGTATGGTGCAAAATGTGTGCAAAAACAAGGAGCTAGACGGGAAGGGAGTGAAATTTCAAAAGGAAATACTGTAAATGAAAGCAAGCTTGTACATTTGCAGTGAAAGTGGGCATATAAAAAAGTCTGCTCTTTGTGGCATCAAGAGGCTGTGTGAAGCATGTGAACACACTTGTGAATCCAAAATCAAAGTACTAAAATGACTAAAGAATAAAATATATATAACAGATTTTTTCATTTAAAATGCACACAATCAGCTACAATGATCCTCTAGTCTTACTACCCAACCTCTTCAGGTATGATCAAAAGCTTAAATGTTATTCAAGGGCATGGTCCAAAGCCTCTTACACTGATAGGCTTGGAGCATCAAGGCTACCTACCTCTAAGAAAGAGCTACCTACCTCTCTAAGAAGCCTGTTTCAGCCTCTCTACCTCTCTAAGAAGCCTGTTTCAGTGCTTGCCCACCTCCTCAGTAAAGAAATTCTTCCTAACAGTCTAAACCTATCCAGTCTAAACCTCCCCATGTGCAACTTTGAACCATTCCCACACACTTCCTACCACTGGATACCAGGGAAAAGACACAAGTATCTCCCTTTTCATATCCCTTTTTCAGAAATCTGTAGAGACTAATGAAGTTATCCCTCAGCCTCCTTTTTTCAGAACTACACAAACCCAAAGTGCTCAACCTTTCCTCACAGCACAGCCTCTCCAACTCTTTCACCAATTTCGTTACTCTCCTCTGGATGAATTCAAGAACCATCACATCCTTCTTAAATTGTGGGGCTGAGAAGTTCACACAGCTCTCAAGGTGAAGCCATAGTAACACTAAATACAGCAGAATAATCATCTCTTTTGACCAATTGCTTGTGCTGTGTTCAACGCACCCCAAGCTGCAGTTTCCCCTCTTGGCTTCAAGACCTACTGATGACTCACACTGAGCCTGCTGTCAATCAACACCCCCAGATCCCTTTCTGCCAGACTGTCCTCCAGCCACTTCTCTTCCAATTTATAATGTGTATGGAGCGTAATATTATCCTATATGCAGAATCCAGCATGTTAATTTTCTTCCCATTAATCATTGCCCAAAACTCCAATCTGCCTACATCAATCTGCAAGGCCTCCTGTCCCTCAGTACAGTCAACAGCAGTTCCCAGTTTGGTATCATCACCAAACTTGCTAATGGTTCTTTCAACTCTTGCATTCAGATCATTGATAAAGTATTGAGCAGAGCTGGTACTAGAGCTGAAGAACACTAGCCAGATGTAGTCCCACTTGCCACAACACTTTGTGCTCTGCCCTTCAGCCAGTTCATCACCCAGTGCACCCAGCATCCCCGCTCTCAGCTTTTCCTGGTAGGAGAAATGCTCTAGGCCCATAAAATCTTCATGGTCTCTTTTGGACTCTCTCCAGTATGCCAGTATTTCTTACACTGTGGAACTGGACGTAATACTCCAGTATGCAGCAAAGTGTTACTCTTTGCCACAAGGGTACTTAGCTGGCTCAGGCTTGACTTGGAGCCATGGGAGCCAGGACTGCCAGCTCCTTTTTGACCAAGCCACTTGGTAAACAGGGGATAGGCAGCCCCTGTGAATACTGGTGCAGTGCATTGTTCCTCTCCCTGTGCAGGACTACACATCTGTCCTTTGTTGAACTTCATGAGCTTCCTGTCGCCCCATTTCTTCCTCTTGTTCAGGTTCTTCTGGATAGCAGCATGATCCTCTGGGATAGGCCTCTTCCTAGATTTGTGTCACCTGTGAACTTGATGAAACTATGTTCTGCTCCATCATCCAGCTCATTAATGAAGATGTTGAAGAAGATTGAACTCCGGGAAACCACAGTCCCTGGCTACACTGCTAGGCAGTTACTGGCCTCCAATTACACTTCATGCTTCTGATTCTGTAGTTGAAAAAAAAAATCTGTATTACCTCTGTTTTAAGAAAAAACCGCAAACCCTGAATTATTTATTATGTAAAGCACTATGCTATTCTATTAGGAAAATATGAAATATCCCAAATGCCTAGAGATGGTCAAATTAAATAGATTTAGGTTAAAAAATAGTATTGTTTTAACAATAAGGCAAAAGAAAAGAAAGCACAGATTGTTGCAGAAAAATGAAAGTAATTCCAGCAGACAAATAAGAAAATACTTCAAATAAAAATATAGAAAACTCTTAGAAAAATAATTCACATGGAAGAATGTACTCCTTTTTAATAACAGTATATAGAAATATAAAACAAACAATGAATGGGACATAGAATTGGAAAGTACAAAGTACATTCTCCTCTTCCCCATAGCCATATAATGTGTAGTTTGATGAACTGTCACTCTCAGGGTAATATGTCAAACCAGATTTTGTCACAGGTCAAAAAATGTGTATGACTGAGAAAAAAGGCTGGCAGTGATCTATGAGGAGAAAAGGGCAATGCTACTGTTGAATGAGCTGAAGATAGGATTTTCTTCAGCTGATATTTGTTTGTTTGTTTTTAATTGAGAGATGTTTAAAACTGTTCAGGCTGTAAGGAAAATTCCCTTTTAAAACTTTTAACAAAAGCACCTGATCAAAACTGGGGAGGGAGAGTACAATGGGAGGAGGGGAAGGTGTATGCTTATGTAAACAGCACATGAGATTCACTGGTATCACATGAGTACTATTTATGGGAACCTAGAAATATGATTTCTTACAATGATAGGACTGTTTCAATCTATGTTCTCATAGTCAAATTTCTTGTTAAGCATCTAGTAATTGTCCTTTTCATTCTAGTTCTTAGATCAGCTGGGGGGTTGGGGTCTTTTACATTTTTTTATCATATAACACCTTATATCATTATGAAAAATTCGTGGATACTATGCAAAACTAATCCTAAAATTGGTTTGAAGAAACTTCTATAGAAACTTTCCTGTGAGCTAATAACAGTCACTCCAAAGCTATCAAATAAATTGTCCTGTTATTTTTTAAGCCATTTCATTTTATTCCATTTGAATGAATCCATATTTCCCTCAGTATAATTAATAAATTACTCTGGGCACTAAATATCTTATTGAAACCTTAACAAATCATGCTTTTTACATTTGTTCTCTACAGCCATGTCAAGGAAAGAAATGTGATAAATCTAGTGTCAGGTTAGTTATGTAGCTGAGTAAGTTTGAATGATTCTGGTACCTTAAAAGGTGTGAAAGAAACAGATTTTCCAGCTGCTATTTATGACCAGTGATTGAGAAGTTGCATCTTCAACAGCTTGGACTGTCAGGAGTAGTCAGTAGGACCTGGTTGTCAGCAAAAAGTCTCAGGACAGAAAACCTGTTAAGTAATTATGAATGTCCAATACACCTGAGTTAGTGAGGGAGTTAGGGATTCTTCATTATAGCAGAAATACTTAATAACTTCTTGAAGAGATAGAACGTCTTACAAAAGATGATACATTTAATATATATAATACAATAACATGTATATTGTGTGTTTTGGCAACTAAAGATTCCTCAATGCTTTGAATATCTGTACAAAAATGTTAAAATGGAAATATATTTCCAGCGATATGAGAGGTTGACTTATTAACTTACTTGTTTACTTTTCATGTTGTAATAGATAATCAAGAGAAAACTGCAAAAAAATTACCATCTAAAAGCAGATTTATTTTCTTTTCATGCTAGTAAAACCGTTATCATCTGGAGCTAGTATACCATCATTATAGACAGTTGTTTTTTTCCACCCTCATTTCCAATGTTGTATTTGTATTAGTTTTTTGAAGGATGGAAGAAGAAGCATGTGAAAGAACAACAGTTGTCCAGAACCAATAACTTTCATAAAAATATATAGGGTTTTAAGGAAGCCTTTGCTGAAGATATGTCTGGGCTTCTTTCTGAAAAAGCAATGAACACACCAATACCAACAATAACAGGCAGCTTGCAAAGGCTACTTTCCACAACAGCAACACTGGTTTGTGTTTCTTTTCTGACTGAGGCTCTTCTCTCAGTAACTGAAAATTCACAGTAACAAATTTTTAGCAGTTTGTGGTACAGACAGAATGCTGTATCTCTAAGTACACAGTGGCAAAACTTTGCAAAGCTACAGATAGTGAATTGTGGCCTCTCATTCTTGTTAACACAGGATCAGGTGAACTCCCTGTTATTGACTTGACAGGTGACAACTTGCATCATGCATAACAGGTGTACGCACAGATGTCAATTTTTGAAATGCAAAAAATTCAGTATTTTGTTTCATTTGGGCTGCTGGTTCACAAATTTTTGACAGAAATACTTTGTGTTGCCACAAGTACCCCACAGTTTATTGCTCCCACTGAAACTTCTCTGAAGGAGATACTACTTGTGCACTCCCCCCAAAAATAGAAATAATCAAACATTAGTTCACCAGTTGATTTCAGATTGTGCTAAAATATGACTTAAATTTAAACGAAGCTTTCTGGCTTCTAAGTCTGAGGGAGTGGATTTATAACTTTGGCTGAGAACAAAGAAAGTATCTTCAGCTGGTGGTGAGTTTCAGGAAAAAAAAGTGTGCGTAGTCATAGGAATTTTGAACTAGGACAGTGTCTCATATCTCACGAGACGCTGCACAGACGCTGCCTGCAGGCACCATTCCTGCTCAGGGTGGTTCCACCATTCAAGTTGCACAGACCAGGTAAGTACTAGTGAGTGTGTCAGGCAAATATGTTTAAAAGATTCTTTTCCCAAAAATAAACATGTAAAAATCACAGAAAGAAAGATAATATTGGTATTTCTTATTATCAGTATCAGTTATTGGTACTTGTTATCAGTACTTCTTATTTTTGCTTACAGTCTATATTTAAAATAATTTCAGTATAAAAGTAAACCTGTTTTCAATGAACAGAGTACAGTTAAGACTTAGTGGGTGCATGATTTAAATCAGTTTGAAGGATTTACTTCAGTTTTAAATCCCAATGACATTAAGCTCTGGGAACATGCCAAACTCAGGCTGGCAATTTCCAACTCCTGCAATCATCTCCCTCAACAAGTTATATAGGAGAAAAAAAAATTAAAAAGTATTTTTAGCAAATCACAAGCTTGTCCAATGTTTTATGAACATAGAGAAACTAGAAAAGTAATTTTTCATATGCACAACAAAATAATTAGGTTTCCAAGTGATATGTTAGCAGAGTACTGTAAATTGTACGGTGTCTAATTAGACTCTGGTCCCTAACACCACATCTTTCACACTGACTGTGTTCACAGGTATAGCAAACATATGTATTTTGTTAACTTGGTCATATTATTTCTAAGGCTTTCATAGTAACTTTGAAACTAGCAAACAATCAGCAAACTGATCCTCACATTTAAGCAATCTTAGTTTCGTTTTGAACAAGAAGTAATTCAGTGTAACTGACCCACAGACTTTGAATACTTAAACACTTTAACATTTTCAGAACTGTTCTTTAAGTCATGGTTGTTTCAACCGAGAATATATTGTAATACCTTGGAGCTGTATGAACTGTGTTCCTTTTTCTGTGTGTTGTAACAGTCACCAATACATTTAGAGATCTATGGTACTCAAAACTTGGTTTTGGGTTGTTTTGATAAAGGTTACACCTGAATAATTTTTCTGGTACTACTGCTGATTATTAGAACTTTTTAGCAGTTTCTCCTGGACTCAAGTTTTCACCCTATATTTCTGTATAACATGGTACCTCAGACACTGTGAGAAAACCAAGGTAATTCACTGACTGTTTTTACAATTTGAAATAATCTTTCAGTAGAATTCATTGCAATTATTAATGTTACATTGTTATATAATTTCTATGAAATTACACAATTTGAAACTCTATACCAAAATTGTAGAGTATTCAGCTTGATATATTAACACTTAATCCTTTTTTAAGGATTTTTAAGTTAAAAATTGCAAGGTATTTTGAAAAGGTATTGGTGAAAAGCCAAGGGCAGTTTGATGGTCAAACATCAATAATTTTGTCTTTAAATCATTTTCAAATTAATATGGTTGAAAAATGTACCAGTTTGACTTGCAAATTAAAATTTCTGATGCAAATGCATAATCCTAAACTGAAAGCAATAAAATAATTATAATCAACGTTTTATATATATGCAATTTATAATCATGTATAATTGTAATCATTTGCTCACTTTATTTACTCACAAACAGAATAAAAGTTCCAAGTACTTACAACATTCTACAGACTCTTTGAAAATATCTTCTGTTACTAAATGTACTATTTGATACAATTTTGACAATTCCAATCTTAGAACGCGTTATCAACTCCTCCTTGCTAAAGTTTGATGAAAGGAAATCTAAGGAACATATCTTATTTGCAATAATTGATACTAATATGGCTTGTCTTTGTAGATCTTTCTAGATTTAACCCTATATGACTGAGAAAAAGATTGGTAGACGTGGTTGCTGTTTTTATTGTTCTAGGAAATAATTGCTTAATTTCAGGACACAATGTGTAGATTATTGTGGGGTTTTTTTTCTGTTTGTGCAGTAAAAATTTGAGGAACTAAGTAAAAAGAGATAAAAATCAGAGTTACAGTGTATTACTTCAAATTTTGGATTTATTATGATTAGGCAAAAGGCTAGTGTGACTTCATCTACTCCAAAATAGCAATAAGAGCTACTAAAATACTGTTACAGTAATTTCTTTCTGCATTCATCCTATATATATTATATTAAAATAGAGAAAATAAATTATTTAACAGTAATCATGAAGCAATTATTTTCTTCTAAGTCAAAAAACAGATTTATAATAAATGATTTAATGGTTGACTACATAATTTAGATCCTACATTCTTTGTTGCCAATTAAAAGTGTATGCAGGAAGAGGACAACTCAGGCAAAAATGTTTAAAAAATATACAACAGCCTTCTTTGTGGAAAAAATGTTGACATTATCATTTAACATATATTCAAAGGAATTACTTTCTTATTTGAAAAAATACAGCACTTACCCAGTCACAGAAAAAGCAAGAATTTGTGTATATTATAAAATCTACCAATTATTTTAATATACATGCATGTATACTGCCTTTGTATGTACAGCTGGGGCATTAAATTTTACTTGGACCAAAATAGAAAAATGTTCTTTGTGGACTGAGCTCAGGAGTAGGTTACTGACATTTTAAAACAGTTGAGGACTGAGAGATAACACTTGAATATTTCACTTGAGGCCCTGCCAAAATTTCCCTTGGTTTCCCATGCCAGAACATCTAAAAAAAAATAAATTCCTCTACATAGATGAGTATACTGTAGACACCTTTTTGTATGCTTTTAAGTCCAGCTTTTACTGTATGTAAAAGAAATCTATTCCTTGTTCTGTAAGGCAGCATCCCACAAACAGCAAGAGATGTTTCTGGCAGATTTATTGTGGTTGATCCTTCACGAGGAATGAAAGTGGAACATCTAAATTAATAACTCTTCCCTACTGCTACTGCTTGTTACTTTTATGATGGAAATTGATAGCATGAATGTTACATGCATGTTGCCCATCTGAAATGTGCCCAATGGAGTTTCCTGGTGATAGCAATTCTAGTGAGAAAAAAAGCATGACTACTAGCATGAGAAAACTTCACAAGAATATTCCAAACTTCTATAACTCTAGGAGTCTAGGAGGATGACAGGCAAAACAGCAACTTCGAGAAAGAACAATTTCACCTCTGATTTAAGAAAAAAACTAAATATTACTGAATGAATACCTTCTTAAAGTGCTTTTTATTCTGTTTTTCAAAGTGTGATCTTAAAAAATGAATTGTAATAAATATTAAGTATGTATTAGCAAGTTTCTGGTTTTATTTTAGAATCTACTGATTATATTTTTGGTTATTCTTTTTTGTCCTCATACACTAATAAAAGTATACCTTTGGAAAGGCTGTCTCAGGATCAGTTTATAATGATAAATGTTTTAGGCAGTGCTTGCTTTTATTCATCATTTCCTGCCAGGCACCTGAGTACTGAAAATAGCAAGCCGCCTCTAAAGATGTGCCAAGCAGCTAATTTGAGAACCTTGTGTCATTTTCAGGTCTGTGAGCACCACAAATTTCAGCTCCCAAAATTGTTTTAAAAAGGGATCAGCCCAGTAATGACATAAAATTATAGTCAGAATCCTCATAATTAAACAGCATCAGGATGAATATATGTATGGTACATATTTTTATTAATAAACTATTACAGAAGTGTCAGAAATTGATGTAATCTTCTGAAGAAAAATGGTACTTTGATGCATTGCAAATTCTCATACACAGTTTGTACTCTTCTGTCGTGGAAAGGCACTTGAGAAATGGCTGTTTATAGAGTTTTAAGTCATACACTCTACAGACTTGGGGTATCTACTTTCAGCATTTTAGGCTTGAGCTATCATTTATATGTGTTTTACTCTAGTAAAATATTGTGTAAAATCCACATTTTCTTGATATTTGAATAGCAAAAAAGAATGATGATAAAATTGATATTTAAAAGAAGTACTAAAATTAAAAAAAATAGATTATGACAACTCAGAAAACAAGAAACTATGTGATTCAATAACTTTTCTGATCCTTTGGATTGCATTAGAGTTTCTCCTCTGCTTTGTACTCATTTTCTCCTTAACTTGAGGAGATTAAAACATAGTAGGCAGAAATAATTTAGATCTTATCTAAGAAGGGGTTTTTTTTTGTTTTTCCACAGCAATCATTTCTCAGACTAACTGGTACTTCTGTGTTCCAATTTAAGCAACTACTTATTTCATTGCTAGTGCATTTGCAGGAAAAACTTTTTTTAAGCCAGAGAATGAAGTAGGAGTTTATATCTTCCCCATGGTTCATATTTGCTATGCAGATATAAAATGTCACTTAAAAATATATGCTTATTTTAAACAAAATTTATTTATACTGCACAATGACTTAAAACATGGATTTAACATTATGGAGTTCCTGTATTTGAAAGCAAAGTGTATTAAAGGCAAACATATTTTTAAGTCCATAAGATTATGTTACCTTTTTTAAGAACAAAAATTACATTACTATATTTCAAACATTGGCATGATATTTTTGTTGCATTTCACTTACTAAGTTCTCCAATGAGTATTTTAGGATTAAGGCAAAATTACAGAAATTTTCTGAAGACTGAGGATTTAAGTGATGTTGATTTAAACTGGTGACAAAAACCCAAACTTGAGACTCTTACACATGTCACAGGAACCCTTGGGCCCTCTCAGGTTTGATGCTCTTATGCCACTTTCACAGTGCAGAGTCACCTCTTCAACCTGCAGATACTTGGGTAACACAAGGGCTAAAGGAGAACTCCAGATTTCTTTTGCTTTTTCTGAGTTAGCAGTAGCAAATGAGCCCAAGGAATGAGCTCTCAGGCTGCATCCTGTAAGTGGGACAATTACAACTGTACTGGGGCCTGACTACAGGCACTTCATTTTCTTTAACTATTACTGTAAAGGCATACCCTTTCCTTGTGTAAATAAGAATTTGAAATGCTCAGTTTTAGTTCTGCAAATTGCTTTTTTGCTTTGGCATTTTTGTAGAGGTTTTTTGTTAGTCAAATCCTGGACACCAGACAAAGAGCAACTATTTTGTCATCTGCAAAAATGGGAGTTACTCATCACAGGAAAGAGCCCCAAGAGTGTAATGGAAGGCATGAAATCTCTTACACCCCTGCCTGAGGTCATCTATTAGTTCATTACTGACTAATTGAATGTATCTCATGTACAGTTGATGCAAAAAGATGTGGTTTACAGTCAAATTTTTCCCAAGCTTTCTCAATAAATGTGTCACCTTCAGCAGGCTGCACAGTTTGCTGCTCTTGCAATGGACTACAGAAAACCTGAACTGATCCTTAAGTAGATTAGCCTGTTTTAATGGGCTTTCATTCCACTTAGAGTCCAAAATTTCCACTCTTGAGTTAAAAAGCAAAATCAAGCAAATAAACAAACCATAGAATACTAAATTTGTCCAGAAAAGAAAGAAAAGTGGAAGTTGATTTTGTGGAAGTTGATTTTGTGTGCTTGTTTTCTTTTTTTTTTTTTTTTTTTAATGTGCCATATACTATAAAAAGGAACGCTTCTGTGCTATGAGATGAATTATTTACAGTATATTCAGGATGGGATATTAGTGAAAACATTTTATTTCTTCAGTGGAATTTGATTTGAGTTTTGAAGACCTCAGTTTATGATGAATTATATCTCACCATAATAAAATTTATTTTGTCCATATTTATTTCCTTTGTATATTGGTGTCTGAAATAAATATATATTTGTTCCATGCAATAAATAACTTTTTGTACATATGGTTGAATTGTAATCCCTAGCTATGTGTACAAGAAGCCTTCAGATATGTTTTGGATTATTTATTTATCTGTCGTGTGTTTAAAGAAACATCGTGCATTGTGTGTCTTTGTGATGCTTAATTTGATTCTGCTATTTAAAATAAGACTTTGCATACTGGAGCCACTATTCAGGCAACCTTTCTTTAATATTTTTTTCACAGAATGATTACAAGTCTACTTCTGTAAAAAAAGTGTAGTTCTTTTTGATAGTTATCTCAATGGACATTAACTACCGGAATGACTGAGCTCATATCTATTTGTAGTAACAACTTAAAACACTGTACATACTTCTGTATTCAGTCAAGGATTTCTGTAGTTTCTTCTTCATTCATGCTTATCTAACTTATAAAAGAACTAGTTCTTTGTACCTCTTAAAGAAATCAAACTATTCTCCTGAGAGAAAGAGTTGAATTGACCTTGACCAAATGAGTGATCCTACAGCACATTCCTGGAAAAAGAAATACTTTAGAGAATGAAAAAATAAGAAACCATACGCTATGAACTGAGTTCAGCAGACTAAGGGCTATCATGAGCTCAGCTTCATTTTAAGTGGACCAAGTAGATTATGAGTATATCTTTTCCTAAAACCTCTGTAACAAAGGGAACTGGAGAAAGTGCCTCTTGTAACATCAGGGCTTAGTGGCTCCTTCAGACCCACAACATCAGTTCTGCTATTCTGCAAAAAGAATGAACTCCTATTCCTTTATGAACTGTATCAACAAACCCATCATTCTCTTAGGAAATAGCCTGAGTTCAAGTTTTTTATTTCATTTTTTGAGATTATTGCTGCACTCATGAGTAACATTTCTCCCACCTAGACTACAACATGAAACCCACTCAAAAGCCACCCCCACAGCCTGTATTGTTTTTTAGTCACGATGTAACCCTTGTGCTGTGGCAACTATGTCCTTTGGAGTTTTTTACTTATTCTCTGTCTCCCATCTACCAGGGAGTAGCGGGGAGGAAGACCAGAAAGGGACCTGTGGCCTTGGACAATGCCGCCAGAGAGCTGCCTGTGCTTGGGGCGTGTAAGCCCAGGGATATTCTCAAACATACAACATGCTTGGGACCTTGGTGCCTGCAGGGTCAATTTGGCAACCTCTCTTCTCTCTAGGGACAGTGCAGATCGCTGACAGGTTTTAAAAGTAGGCACTCCAGCAGAGAAATGACATTAACGTACTTGAGGCCAAATTCAAAGACAAATATCATCATGGATTCAGCTGCTTGTGCGTGCCTCAGGAAAGATTTAGAGAGGGAACTGTATCATAAGCAGCCGAATGCTTTTCTTTAACTCTTCACTTCAGAAAATGAAATTTAGGCTGATTGTTTTAATCCAAGCTTGCTTTTCCCTTGTGTTTTCTTAGCCCTATCAATCTTTGGAGGGCTTGATGGTTTTAGCTCACCAGGTAAGCTAGAAGAAAGGGCAGTAAGAAATACAGATAAAGAGGTGCTGAGTGCCACTGTAAGGTGTTTTGTTTAATGAACATCACTAAACCTAGGTTTAGTGTCATCTAGGTTTCTATAATCATATAAAGCATATCTCTAGACTCATCTTTGATGGCAGCGTTGGAATCATTAAGTCATTCCTGAAAAAAACCATGGAATGGGTTACTGAAGCTAATAGTGTGGGAGGGTAACAGTGAGGACTACAGCTGTGGTATATATTTTCATGAGTCAGAGTCACTGTGCATGACTTTGGTTGCTAAGAATTTATTGTTTATTTTCCTACTTTTGAAAGTGAATGAGTCAGCAGGCATGTTGCTGATTAATTCCTGTCTCTACTTGGCCTGGTGAGAAAAACAGTACCCCTGAGTAAGACACCCTCCTTCCCTACTCTCATCTCACAGTCTGAAATAGATTAGCTGTGGAATTTGAAAGGGTGTATATCCTGTCGTTGTGACAATGATATGTGCAAGGTAAATACTGATTAACTGCTATTTTCTGAACAAAACCCTCACTCTCCAGGCCCTGACCTGCAGAGTGTTGATTTTAGGGGTTAGGGTTTGTGAATCTTAATTCCATGACAGAGAGCTCTAATGAGATATTACTGGGATAAATTGGGAGTTATAATAAACCTCCCTAGCAGATCATAAATATGTTCTTCAGCTTGAAATAGCACATCAAGCTTCAAATGGTCAAAGGGAAGATAGTAAGAGTTTATTTTAACATGAACTAGATCCATTTATTGTGACTTTTTCTGTATGTGGCAATAAACAGCTGTGTTCTCTTACAGTCAAATAAATAACCATCATCAACTGAAAATTAATCTTCCTGAAGTATGTTCACATAACTGATAGCCCTCTTTAGTGTGTAGTCCCACTAATCCCTAGCTTTCAGCTACACTAATAGTTGGCTAGTGATTTTTTTCACTTTCTGCTACATTTCTGGAGCCTTTTTACATAGATGTGCATATGAGTAATGCATATCCAGGAAAATAAATCAGACACTTGCAAAATCAATATCACTTATCTGACTGATTCCTGTGCTCTTTGTAGACATTTAGAATTCAGTCTAAAAATGCCAGGTTTCAATTAACTAGAAACAGTTTATCTTAATTAGAGTGAGTTACAATTCTATCAAGAAAAAAATAATCTCAGCACAGAGGGTGAGTTTTGTGAAATGCTAATGGCCATCTAAAACCATTTTGTAAAACAAAGGGCAACTGGTAATTTGAGTGTTGGAGCAATAATTTTTGCTACTTCTTTGTTCTAACTATATCTGATATCACCAAAAATTGGTAAAAACAAAAGGTTCTTAACAGTGATGTATACATTGTATTTTAGATGCATATTTATTGATTTTCACCGAATAAACATATGTATGATAATAATTTTCCTAAAATCATTAACATATATTCCCTCCTCTCTATAGATATGTTTTTTCTGTCCTGGGGGTCTCTTTGGTGATCCCTGGGGGTGGCCAACCCCAAAGTCATACCTGACCACCTGGTGAACTGGTAAAAGATGGCACAGCTGGACTGGTTGCTCTTTGAAAAAGCACTGTGCAGTTCCATCCACAGACCAGTGGGGTTTTTTTAAAGAATAAGCATTGTATTAACCCACCGGGTGTAAATGATTTTTCATGTGTCAACACTGGCTTTGTGGAAAAAAAGTGAAAAACTAGTTCATATCCCTATATTATCTTGAGCTTTACAAAAATAAGGATCATATTAATTCCCATCAATATTTAGAAAATAGTTAATAAAAGTGGTTTTGAGGTCAAAACTTCATTTACTTCAGCTATATTCAGCAGTGTGAATACTAACTGTAATTAACCCATCTAGCATCCAAAATCTTCTGGTCTGCTCTCTTTGTGTACTCCAATATTCACAAAGAAAAGAGGGCACTACTGATAAGACTAAAACAAATTTTCTTCCAGGCTGTCAATAACATAGATTTTTTTTTCTGATCTTTTCTCTCAAATTTGTCTCCCAAAACAATGTTTGAAGAGATTTTTGTAAGATTAAGGTAAGGGGAAAAGTCACGCTTAACGTCAGCCAAAGCCATTGAAACTGTACCTTTACATTTGTATGAACAGAGACATTAATCAGTTTCATTTTACTAAAGTCTGTGGAAAAAATCCCTTGCTTATTCATCATATTTATCTCTTTTTGAGCTCCTAGAATAGTTCACAAAGATTCTGGTCTTGTGATGCCTGTTCCAGGAATGAAATGTAGCCAAAAATATACCCCACAGGTGAGGGTCATATACAGGCTTACACTTAGTAAATACTCTCCAACATGTCATTCTGAGCTTATTTAAAAACCTGTGGTGCTAGAATTCAGAGAAAAAAAAAAAATTACAACATTTTTCACTCCAAAGAAGGCCCATCTCACCTTGTAAAGTGCTGTTCATAGAAATCAAAGGAAAACCTGACTCTGCTGAATCAAATCTGCCATTAATCCAGCTGGAAGACAGTACAGCATTTATGATCCTGAAGGAATGGAAATTATGGGAATCATTCATGTATCAAACCAGGGGACTATAGGGCCATTTTAGAGCTATCTGGTATTTCCATCTTTCGTGATTTGATGCAGGACCTGCAGAAAAGCCATGTCATTCTTGAGATGCATCTGGATACATATATATATATATATATATATATATATATATATGTTAGCTGGCATCAATCACACATGTCCTGCAGTATGCAGGCACTAGGAGATGTGAATTACACTTGGCTGGCAGGTAAAATAATTGATCTCACATCTTAAGGTACATAATGTGATATTGGTACTCAAAGTTCAAATTAATTGAAACAGTAAGTTCCTTTTTATAGATGTCATGCCCTAAATCACATGGGGCACTAATATCCATTTGGATATTACCGGGCATTTGTCCCTCCCTTTCTGCAGGTATTCTGCATGGAACAAAAGAAAAATTCTTCATCTTTTCTGAGAAACAATTTTGGGCACTAATGTACATTTGCTTCTGTGTACATCCTTATTCCTAATTCCCTTTTACTTTTTCTTCCTTACTTTTCATTTTTTTCTCCAATCTTTAATTTCCTTGCCGTCTGTTAGAAATAACTTGCTTGCATTGTTAACACTTCATTTTCACAGCATCACTGGGAGATTAAGAGGGAAAAGATAGCTAAAAAAACGCTTTAGGAACTCTGATATTGGTACAAATTTGACAGGCATTTGAAAAGTTGGCAATGTCAAAATTTTGGTTTTCCTCACTAGCAAACCTATATGCTAAGTCAGAATAAAAACCAAAAACAAATCGACAAGACCCAAATACACACAAAAAAAATCCAAATCAAAACAACCGAGTTACATCTATTTCTTTCTGTATGTATGTAATTTTATCATGTTTTGTCTTCAAGAAAATAAGATTAACCTCAAATAATAGTAAAGACACTAGCTTCAAATGCACTTTAAATATCTATTCCTCTTTTCTAAGTAAAATACCTTATTAATACCATTGACAAATCCAGGAAATAAGTAATTTTCATTTGAAAAAAAATTCTGAGTTTAAGGAAAAAAATGAATTAAATATGTGCTTACTGATTTTTAAGTACTTTCTTACACATCATACACGTATGTAGCTTTTAAAACACACACAGCATGTTAAGTGTCAGTTTCTTGCACTGGAATGAGGCACAGCAATCATATCTATTCAAAACCTGAAGATTATTTATTGTCACAGTCACATGTCACTCTGAATCCCACTTTACCTAATTATGATACTTATATTTGTAGTACCTTAATTAGTTGCCTATACTACTTTATCAATTGATTTACAAAGCTACTATAGCTCGCTGTTTCTGGGATTGTGAATAGAGTGTGCTTACGTACATATGAAAAAGTCTTTCATGGCCTTTACTACACATAACCAACCAATCCTTGTTCTTGCAATAAATCACTTCAACAAGTGACATTTGTTATAATTAACACAATTTGCCATCTCTCTTTGACAAAGCAGCTCAGCAGTCATCACAGTGTCGTGGACTCTAAGCTCCTTAGCAAGCCAAAACAGAGATGTGTTTCATTGCTTTGTAGACCCTACACATTTTAAAATGGAATGGAAAATACAGTTTGAAGTGCTTAGGTAACACTGGGAAACTCAAAATATTAAGTTTACAAGAGATAAAACTGTAATCAATTCTAATTTTCCAGTCCTCTATGTAATAACTTCCATATTCTAAACTGAAATTAAAAGAAAATATGTACTAAAAATAAATCCTTTCATCCTAATGTCTGCAAATATTTTGGATACTATTACTAAGTTTAAACTAACAGTTCTAAAGATTTAAATCCAGAAATTTTAATTATTCTGCTGTAAAACCAGAAATAGAATCAGACTAAAATAAGACATAAAATGAAAGCATGTACACTTAGAAAAAGCATCTAAATGTCAAGTCTATCACATTTACTTATTAATATGGGATTCATTTTTTTCAGTCCCCATGGAAAAGTGAAAAACAAGAAAAATATATGGTGCTTCAGATGAGCATTTTACAACATATGACTTATAAAATAGTATAACAGAAAATAAAATTTTAAGAAAGAGCTTATACAATCCATATTTGAAAACAAAACCACAAAAACCCTATTCAAAGAAGATGCAGAGAATCTAAGGAAAAAGGAGAATAATCTCTTCTATATTTGGATAAATCTTGATTTGCTTTCTTTTTTTTTGGGAAACAAGCAAACAAACAAAAGAAATAAAGATCTCAGAAAGTCACTCAGGACAAATCATTTCTGGAGGGAAAACTAGCAGGAAAGTCCCACAAATTCCTTTCCACATTTTCCCCGAGCCAATGGCACAACTGAAAAATAATATTACTGCTAAGAATAGTTTACTTCATTTTTTGGGAACTGAAATCCCCCTTTTATCTCATCCTGAAAGAGAAAAGAAATATTAAACTGGTCATAAAATAATTATCTGTTCACATACATGCCTTTCTACACTCCTCTCAAGAGACCTAAAAAGGGCCTTAAGTACAAATGACAATCAGATTCATGTGGCTTGAATATGTGGAAAAAATGCCAACTTCAGCCAACATAAAAACTGTTTAGAGGAATTCTCTACAGTATCATACTATTTTTATTGGGAAAAAAATGATACAAATTTTCCAACTTTTGTGATAGCTATTTGTTTCGGGTTGTTTCTTTTGAAATTTGTGCTGCTGCAGCCTTGGGATTAGGCATAAATCCCATCCTTCATTAAAAAGGTTAGATTTACCAAGTTTGCACTATTTTTGTTATAAAAAACTCCAAAGTTTGAAAATTGATCCCATGAATGAAGACAAAAAAAAAAAAAGCACAAAATCTTAATTATCAGTAGTTTTTAAATAATTTATGTAATACAAACCAAACTAATGATTTATGAAGATCTAATTAATTATTATCAGTGGCTTGTGGTTCTCAATACTGTTACCACTCCAGGACAGGGAGACTGTCACTATTTGTTGCAGGAGCCAAAATAGCAAGACTAGCTTAATAACACCATAGGGAAGATTTAGCAACGTATAGGTACAGAGATGACAGTGTGCATATGTATGGCAACCTCTCTGTAATCCCAGAGTGTTCATTAAAACTAATATAAGGAAAATGTCATCCAATCCAGGCAACTTGTATTTCTGATTTATCAGTCTTTTAGTTTCATTTAAGTTGGATTGATTTTTCTTAGGCTTCATTGATTACTGAGAATGAACTAGTTTGAATTATTTTACTAACATCACCATAGGGCTAATAAATGTTATACTGTAAGGGAGAGAATATTTCTTACATGCTTTAGCCCACCACCAGTACTAAAAAACCAGGACTCTCATTTTAAAGATGAAAGAATGGCTCTCCTGAGGCGTACAGAAAAAAAGAAACCAACAAAACAGAACAAACAACAACAACCAAAAAACTCCAAACCAAAACCCAAACACAATTCTAGGAGAAAGATGAGATCCAGACAGGACATAGTAAGAAAGAAAGGAATGCTTTTGAAAGAAGCAGGAAGTACCAAGGGACTGAGAGGAGTCCCCTGACCAGTGGCCACTTGGAAACTCCTGTGTCATGAGGCATGAAAATGCAAGCACTTGTTCTCACATGCTGAGAAGTTAGCAAAGCCTCCGAAGTACCTTACACATTAGCAGAATTTTGAACATGCTTTTGCAATGACCAGTGGAAATACAGGAATAACAGTGCTGGCAGAGAGCAGAGGGGAAGGAAGGTCAGAGGTTGATCTGCCTGTGGAGAGTAGCTGCTCTCCTCTGCTTCCTGATAGACTCCTGTCTTCTTAAGGCTTTTTTCTACTTAGTAATACTGATTCTGCAATTCTCCCAAACAATGAAATTGAGTTCCTCTCACCTTTCTGTTGAAAAGATCTGCAAAGACCATCCCCAAGTAGGGGTTCTAAGCTGTTCTTGTCCCCCCATCACAGATGGGTAGATGAGATGGTTGATCAGCTGAAGGCTTAGGTATTCATTTTGCTACACCCTTTGTCCCCTTGAACTAATTAAGACCCTTTTAAAAAGATTGTTATTCATGTATGTCATGTTTTCCAAGCATTTTCTGTCCTCTTTCCTCTTTGCACCACCTCAAGGTAGACATCTATCAATATTCCCCATGTTGAGATGGAAGAGTAGTCTCTAAGTTTTAAGTTTATATAAATCAGTAAGATTGTATTATTCACATATGAAGGAAATTTTTCATACATGCACACCCCAAGACACATAGTATGTATGCTTCATTTTCTAGTCTGCCTCTGCAATATTGTTACCTACTGCTACTTAACCCAGATGTTGCCCACTTTAAATTAATGCACTTTTTATCTAGAGTTTGTTAAGTAAAAGGTATTGACAGAATGGCAGGCTAAAGAGAGACAATGGGAATGAGAAAGAGAAATAACTGAAGGAATGTTAATCTGGGGCTCATTTACAACTGTAAGCTGTTATGAGAAGTACAAACGAAGGCAGTGACTTTCAATTGACCTTTCCCATTTTCTGAATTACTATTCATCAGGGTATGCTGGACTATAAACTGCAGAAGTCCCTCTTCAATGTTAATAGATGATGACAGACTTTTTTCTTCTCTACCTAATGCATATGCTGGATTTTTATTAAAATTTAAATCACAGTAAAACAAGTATTTAAACTTTTAAGGTGAATGCCACTGTTTCATAGATACACAAATGTTCTTTACTATAATGAACTCAGACAATGAGATTACTGTCACAGGAGTAGAAAAAGAGTAATCTGAAAGGTATTTCAACAGACCATTGTTGCTCATGTGTTCATTAGATCTGAATTGCCCTTGTATGGCAATGGAAAGTTTGTAATGGATAAGATGATAAAATGTTCCAGTGTGATAAAATGTTCTGACTTGATAAAAATTTGGCAGCACTCATGGTTTCCCTTCCTCCAAGCACAATGATCAGCAATCTCCAGTCTCTCTTCTGCCTTGTAACAAACAAGCCAACACCCCAACAAACTAAACATTTGCTATTGGCTTCACAAGAATGTGCTAAAGTGTGTACAGCTGCCTATGAGCAAGGAGCTGAAGGACGTAAATTTTTTCCAAGAGGAATTAGGTAACCTAAAGGAACACAGCACATAGCTGTCACTAGGGCTTGCTGACAGAAATAACTGACACAGAAAAGCTAGTTCAGTAAGTGCAGACAGAGCAGTAGTTGTATACAGAGTTGAAGCAGAGTCCTCTGTGCTCTCTGGTGAGCTTGAATCCCAGATCATGTTCGCTGAAGATAAAGTTTCAAAATCACCAGACATTCACAGCTTTGCAAATTTTCAATATACAGAGCAGGTGAGAGACAGTCACTTCAGCTGTGTGTTTTGTGTCACTAAAGCCAACTAACTCCAAGGGAAAGTTCTTCCATGAATGGAGACTGCAGAACAACTTCATGGTTCAGCAGGGAAGTGAAAGTCAGCAGAATCTGCAGAATCTTCCGAAATTCACAAATTTGTACTCACTTTTCCAGCTACACCATTTTTTCTACTGTTAACTGGGTAGCTTCTTAAAAGCATCTGGAAAATCACAGAAATATGTCACCCATGATTTTGTAAGAACCCATAAGAGCTGTCTTTTATGAAGACAAGCAAACAAAAAAAAAGCACCTGGCCTTCAGTTCCCAGACAGGAGAAGTCAGGAATCCCAATCTGATCCCACACTGGAATTTTCTAATGCTATACTTGGCAGTGCTAAAGGATTTTAATGTAGTGGAGGTAACCTGCACACCAGCCAAATCCTTCAATGTATCAGCGATTGACACAGTTCATGCCTCTGGAGTTTCATTTTAAAATACCAACAATTAAAAACTGGGAGGGGGGACTTAATTACACACAAGCTTTCCTTGCTTCTGAGGCACAAAGTAAGATTTTTATGAACTGCAGAACGAGGCACAGCACTGCTTTTTAATGACCTTTCACAAGAAAATCAGTTTGCGAAGCAAAGAAACTAATTTTTGAGAAGTGTGTGAGCCTCAGGGAGTTTGAAACAGGAAGAGAGACGTAATTCATTGGAAAAGAGTTTTAGGGTCAGCATTTTAAGAAGATACTTCAGTGCACTCAGTATCTCTCAGTATGTCTGGTGTGACTGTCCAGCTTGCTGCTCTTTTGTGGCTCTTAATTATATCAGGCATCTCATACTAATTTCAAGTAGAAATCCTGTGATAAATAATCTGAATTTTTTTCTCCACCACTCTGCTCTGTCGAATGTTATGAATAGATGTTAATGACCAATTACTTCTACATGGGATACTTGTAGAGATGAAATTTATTTTAATGTTAACATTTCTATGAAAGAGAGCACAAAGTATTCTGCTGTAGTGTACCGTCAAATATATTGTGGAACCACTGAGTGGTTCCACAATTTAAATAACTTTAGCTAGATTGGTTTTGCTTAAGTAGATCATGTTTCTGTGCAATTTTACTTCATTGACTGAAAAATCCCACACTTATTTCTGAGTTTCTTGGGAAATAATTAAGTATAAATCTGTTTAACTTCCAGACAAGTTAAAGTAATAATCTGTTGAAAGTAATTGCAGTGGAAAAAAATTCTAATTTGAAGTTCCAGAAAGCATACCCATACTTTTAACATCATCAAATATGTGTCCCAAATAATGCACATCAATTTCTATTAGCTAACATAACTATGAAAATAGAAAAAAAAAAACCAAAAAAAAAAACCAAACCAAAAAAACCCCATGTTAGGCCAAAATAGAGGAAGAACTCACTAGAAATGGGATATGTACTGAGGAGAATTTAAGTGATAATACCATAATGTAGGATTCATCTGCCACAGGAGCTATAGCAAGATAAAGCAATAGTCCACTAGGCTGCTATGCTGACAGAACATTTTTAAGACTGCTCTTTACCCTGCTGCATCCTTTTTGTTAGTGTTCTGTTATGCTGTGAAATTGCATACTGTATTATGTCTGCCTTTCAGCAAAGCAATTGAAAATAGAATATATACATAAAGCTCCCTCAGTTTAAAAGCAAGTTACCTGCTGTTATCCATGGACCACAGAATTACCTGAGAGGGTGTTAAAACTGTGTGTAATGTTTCCTTAAACATATGTGACAAACTCCAATTTCGAAATTGTCTGGGGAAGATTTTAGGAAAAAAGCAATAGAATGAAGAAAAGTGCAATATAAGTTTAGGAATAATATCTGTCGATTTTTCTAGATGTGCAGAATTCTGAATTACTGTAGATCTGCAAAGACAATCAAAGAAAATAAATAAAAGTATTAGAAGCTTGAACTGTTAATATGTGGTATAAAATTTCAACCTCTACTACCAGACTCTACTACCTTTTAGATAGAGTGGCATGAAAGACAGAACAAAATATACTGAGAGTTTTGCAAGCATAACTTTGATTATCAACATCAGGAAACTACAGCCTATTACCAAAAAATCAATTCAGATGCTTATGAATTGTTAGAAGCAGATGCTGAGTGATCACACACATCACATAGGTAAAAGGTCATTGTAAGCTATCTGCCTGCAATAAACTAAGCTTGTGTGGTAAAGGAGGAAAAGAGGAGAGCAGGATAGAGAATAGTTCAATTGCAGCTTTCTGCTTCTAAGATTCCTTTGCTTGAAAAAATAAAGCCACTGGGAAACCCAGTAAGGAAAAACTTGTGTCAGCTAAAACAAATTTAAAAGAATGAGTGAAGGAAACTCTCTAGATGTTGCGAAGTGCTATCATTTTAACCAGAAAATGAAAGAAATAGTTGTATATAAGTCTATGATATTTTTTTGCTGCACAGGGAGAGACCTTTAAGGAAATGTTTCAGGCCTGAAAAAAATTATTGCAGTCAGGCTTTGGACCTCCTAGAAGTGGATTTAATGAAACTGCTGACACTACCTGAGCTATAGTTGAATAAATTGCTTCTGTCCTGGTGTAATGAATAACCTCAGCATCAGGGAGCTTTCCTTTCATACAGAAAGGGGGAAAAAAAGTTGGATTTCCTATTTTTAAGCTTCCTTTCATCTATTCATCTTTCTTTCTTTTTTATGCAAGGTATCTGCATACTTCTATGTCCTATTATTCTGAAGTTATGCAAAAGTCCTGACATTATACCTCCATAGTAGTACAATGTATAAGACCTGTCTGGTTATTATCTGTGCCACCCAACAGCTTAAAGCATTGCTCTCTTTCCAGACTTCCAGCACACAGCTATTATCTCAGGCTCATGTGCCCTACCTATCTGTCTCACATTCACAAAATATATGGGGTTCCAGTAGCATGAGAACAGTCTAAACAAGAGCAAATTGGTCTATTTTCTTCTTAGTCACTTGAACATCATTCTGTAAGGAACTGAAAAGAGCACATCACCTAATGGCTGATTGAGTTGACTGTGTATAATATAATTAAGGTCTGGAAAACAAGCATCAACATTTCTATCATTTCAGATGAGAGGTTTTGTTTATTCTGGTTTTATTACATGGTCATAAACACCCTTACGGAAGGAAACTGGCATATGGCAACTTCTTTATAGGGCCTCTGAGTTTAACTAGTGACTGTCTCTTTAAAGAAGTTATTGTAAAAAGCCTTACAGGAGCAACTTAAATGATTAGAGTAACAAGGTTAATTTAAAGAAAAATAAGAAGTCAGCATATAGTAAAGCCTAGTAGAAAAAAATAGCAATATCCATTTTTAGAAGCAATGTGAAAGCAACTATCACATTAGCAATCAACAACATTCAAAACATCTATATCAGTGAATTTTTTCCACTCTCATTGGTGAAACTTCAGTTGTATCTATGGGAAAATAACTTTTTAAGGGCCAAAATGTGATCCTGTAATACCACTTGAAGTGTTTGTAATGTCTTGCCATCTGTTTTCATATCTTCATTAATCCACATTGTCAGAGGTTTCTATCCAAAAAGGAGACAAAGGAGACCTGTAATTTTATTCAAATACAGGGAAAGGCCACGTGGCATCTGAGTAAAAAGTTAGTACAGGGATGTTTTCCTTAGTGCTGAGCAGCACTTGCAGAGTCAGGGACTTCTTTGCACCTCACCCCACCCTATCTGCCAGAAGATTGAAGGCGCACAAGGAATTGGGAGGGAACACAACTGGAACACCTGACCCCCACCGGATCAAAGGGATGTTCCATGCCCTGCGGCATTACACTCAGCATAAAAAGCTGGGAATGAAGGAGGAGGGGAAGGAATAGCATTCAGAGTGATGGTGTTTGTCTTCCCAAGACACTGTTATGCGTGATAGAGCCTGGTTCTCCTTGAGCTGGTTGAACACCTGCCTGCCCATGGGAAGAGGTGAATGGATTCCTTATTCTTGCTTTGCTTGCACAACTTATTCTTTACCTCTTAAACTGTTCTTATTTCCCATTTTTATACTTACAATTTTTTCCCCCATCCCACTGGAGGAGAGTGAGTGTGTGGTGGGGCTTAACCACAACAATGGGACTAGCACAAGGTGTGGTCTTTAGGAGACCCCCCTAACACAGTAGTTGAAATAATAGGATTTACTTACAAAACATTCTCAATTCAAAGGCTTTCTGTGATGTCCTCTTATCTTACCTACACAGAGGAAAGTAATGTAAATCAAAGTATGTATAGTACATACAGGCATAATATTAGCTTATTTGGAAATCAATCAAATGAGTCCCAAAGTTAGTTTACAATCTGTCCCAAGAGACATTAGGGATGTGGTTTTACATTGTATGATTTTACATTATATTTGAGAGTATCAGAGACTCACAATTATTCTTTATGAAATTATGGCTATACTCAATGAATATAATGGATATGCTCAATGAATAAATTTCTATGAGATGACAGTTGTCTAGGATTAAGTTAATGTGGGAACAGTCATCATTTTTTTCCTCACAGATGGTTGATTTGGAGGAATAAAAAGTAAGAGAAAACAAGCAAACACCTTACTTTTCCTTTTGGTGTAGGTCCTAAATACAGCTGGAGGGGTACTTTTAGGTTCTTCTAAAGTAAACTTACCTTAGTATAGTCTTTGTATCATTGATCTTGTCGAAGGCTTAAACTGAAAAAGCCAAAGCGTTTTTTTCAAGACTGTGATTTTAACCCAGAATATATATATTTTGAGGGCTGTTATGACTGGAATATGACTGGCACAAGCACCCTTTATAGTCTCCCACATTCAGCTGATGTGGAGTGCTTTGCTTCATGTTTTTCCCATTGGGACTTTGTATTTTGTCTCTCTAATGCAGAACTCTTCCTGAAGCATGACTCTTCACAAAAACAAGCAAACAAACAAACAAACAAACCCCAAACCCTAAGAATAATTAATTTAATTTAATTTAATTTAATTTAATTTAATTTAATTTAATTTAATTTAATTTAATTTAATTTAATTTAAGAAATTGTCAACTTTGTATTTTAGTACACTAAGTCTTGCTCATCTCTTTCTAATGTGCTACACTTGTATGATTGACAAATACTGATTAACCAAGACGCAGCAGCAAGTTTTGCAATGCCAGATCTCCCTTGCATCATTAGGGACAGTCTGTGAAGCAAATGTCATTAACTTTAGAGGAAAGGAAGCAAAACTGATAAATCCTCGTTGACAAACTTCCCTCCATTTGTTCATCAGTCTTTATTAAACAGCAAATTTAATATCAACATCCATGCATAAGACAAGCCACTGAAGTTTTTCACCGTGTAAATTAATGCTGTCTAAAATTAAACTTGCCTTTGGGTTTCATTTCAAAATTAGCATTGTAATGCTTGTATACTATGTTGTGAAGCCTAAATTAATGCTAGATAATGGAAATAATGAGACGGCTGCATGCATGCAGATACACTGTAGTTCACACAGTGAAATTCTAATTAAATGTTACCAGTGCTGAGAAATCACAAAATTTATTTCTGCTCTTCTTGTCTACTGCAATGATGAAAAACCATGGAACAATGATGTAATAGCAGAAATTGGGCTTTCCATGCAGATTGTTCACTTAGATATACTGGAACAAAATCTTAAGTTTTGAAGCATGAAGCAAACATGTAATTCATTTCCACAGCTGACTGCATTAAAGCAAGACAAGTAGTGAAATCTCAGACAGGTATGTTTAAGCAACTACTTCAGAAATCCAAAGCACAACATGGATTTTTCCTAGTAAGAGAGTATGCCTGCTGAAGGAGTGGTGCTTTCTTGATATCAAGCTGTTGCTATTCCATTCTCTAAGCTCTGCAGTATTATCTTATTTCTGTAGGAATACACCAAATAAAATAAGGTCAAGTAATACTTTAAAAGTCAAGAGTTATATCAATTGGAAATGATCTGTTATGGTTCTAATTTGACATTTCTAAACTCAGCATTTTACAAAGATGTATTAACTAACTCATTTCACATTTTACTTCAAAAATAGGTCCTGGTATGAAATGAACAGGAAAAAACCCTCACCACTGTTTCAAAATTGACAAAATGTATTGTCATTCATTTAAATTCTGTTCTTGAGGCTATTTTCTTGAGGACATTTTTTTTTTCTTTTTTATACCCATGATTGGTAAGAGAAACATTACCTGCTTTAGGTTACTGTCTCTAAGCTAGGAAATATGGGTTCAAAGTGCCCGAGCAAGGAACAGCTAAGTTACAGGAATCCAGGAAAAAAAATGTACACAAGAACCAAAGAAGTGTTTGACTTGATTACAGAACGATTAAAAGTGCAAAACCAGCATTAATGTAGAAAACTGCCAGCATAATGTTTTTATCAGAACAGTAACTCCTCCACAAGTGCAGATGAGTTTTTCAGCTAGCCTTTTCATATACAAGCAATTTTCTTCCCCTGGAATAAGAACTACGTGCACAAGAGAATCTGCCTTTTTGGAATATCTGTGTATGCAATATGTTTTGATGTCACCATCTAGATGATTTCTTTAACAGACTGTCTGGAGTTTCTGAGGAAATGAGTAGCTCACACTTTCTAACCATGGAGATAAAAGTTTGTAGCGGCTGTGATGCTCAATAGTCTTTGCCTAAGAAGTCTTTAACTAGGCTTTGTCTTATTGACTAGCATAAACAGAAAGGAATTGGATGCTACATTGAAATTGCAAATAAAATACCTGGCTTTTTACTTAAAACTCCCAGTGACCACAAGTATGTGCAGGAAAAGGTGTTTTTCTTCCAAAAGGCTTTGAAACTTGTGTATAAAAGGAGACACCTACAAGTCCCAGAGCATTAATATTGATATTTCATACTAAAGTTTGCCAGAGTTACCCGAGTCTATTTTTCAGATCAAACTAGAGAGTATTAGTGTTTCCAAAAGTGAAAACATTAGCCTTATCACAATGCTATGCTGGGGAAAAAAAAAAAAAAAAAAAAAAAAAAAAAAAAAAAAAAGAAGCAAAAAAAAAAAGCAGCCAGACATCATTCTTTTCCCTTATTTTTATTTTCATGTGAAGACAACTCCTCTCCACAGAACTAAGAAAATTAACAACAAAAAGGTCTTCTCTTATCTGGTTGGTGACAAAATGGTAAGTCTTATGGCCTTAGCAATGGGCACATCATAGACACGCCTGAAGATGGTTATTCAGCAAAATTGTACATGAACGGAGAAGAGAAATACCAGCCCAAGCAATGTGATGAAGATGTGTACCTTATAATCCATTTTTATTGGGTTGGAGCCTGAGGGTACATCTGGGGGTTACACTTTTGATTGTGTACTTGGAACTATTTGCATAAAATAATGATAAGCTTTGAATGGTCCCAAAATGACGTATACTGAGAAGAACAAGGTCCAGAAAGAGCTCTGTACATCTACCAGAAAGCAGCTTTGATCAAAAGTTGCAAGTGAAAATATTTGATCGCTATCTTTAATTTAAGCCCAGTAACACAAGTGAATATAAACCCAAGAAATTTATTATTCTGCATACAATCAAGAAATCAAGTCAGCTAATGAGTAGTTTATAGCTTTGTGTATGGGATATTACTATTTTTCAAAGTGTACAGTAGGCTTTAGTGGTTCCACACAGTGTTTCATGTTGTGTGAAGAAATATGGAAAACAATGAGCTAATTAACAAAATGAACTATAAAACTCTGTGTAACTGTATCCTTTAGTACCAGGAAGGAATAAAAATTTGTGAATACAATATGTTTCTCTTAGTGTGGTAAGAGAAAATGTAGTTTTCTCAGCCACATGTAAATCTGGCTTCCCTTCCTGTCCTTTCCAGAATGAAGATATTTCTGATTTATGTTAAACCAGACCAGAGTGCTCTGTCTTGTGGAAAAAAATTGTCAGGAAATGTTTAAAATCTCCTAATTTAATTCTGTATGCCAGTTTATCTCGTGAAGGTGTTTCCATTCACATTCTTATAGAGTGCTATGTCCAGAGACTTACATGCACTCCCATCAAGGTGAACAGATTCCATTGGGGAATGGAATGTTTCACTCCTATGTGAAACAGTTAACTTATCCACAGTTCTTCATGAGAATTGCATCCACTTCTTTTAAGTCATTCTTTTTATTCCTTTTTTTTTTTTTTTTTTTTGTGAACCAAAAAAAATGTT
>VZUI01046863.1:68450-79822 GCA_013401135.1 Cettia cetti
AGTATGAAATTCTGGAAGGAATGTGCTTTTTTTTTTTTTTTTTTTTTTTTGTGAACCAAAAAAAATGTTCTGTTCAATTTTATTCTTCATGCCTCTTCAGCTCAAATATCTTTTGTCACTTAATGGACCTGGTCCTGATGCACAATGAGAGCAACCCACTTTTGGAAAAAAAACATTTGCTAGAGTAGAGGTTATGCAATGAAACTTCTATTGCTTTTCAACAAACTTGCCAGGATTAGTAGGAGGTGAGATATTACAGAGCATTTGCAAAGTGCTGCCTGGTAAGTGGCCAGTGTTAGCATCTCTGAGCTCTACTTTACTGCAGGTACTTGCAGGTACAACTACAAGAACAGCAGTCGTCAAACCCTTGTCTGCAAAAAAAAGCTCTTTTATGCTGCTTTGACACCTGGATTGTCACATTATAGTTATAACTGTAATTTCTACCTGCTTGATATGTTTTTGTGCTGCTGGTGTTCTGAGAAGCCTTGGTATGAATAAGGATTGTGAGAATTAGATTCCACTTTTCAAATTATTTATTTTCTGCCTTGCCTCCCCTGGTAGGCCCTCATCTTTCTCTTTGGCTGACCCTCTTTAAAGAAAGCATGTGACAATTGCACTGCTCAGCACCTAGGAAGCATTTTATGTGATGGATTTGTTTCTGAAAAGCTTGCAATCAACATATAAGCAATTAGAGGCCACTTTATTTCCTGGCAGTATTAAGGGCTCCTGCTGTTTGGTTTAGTACTGGCAGTTGCAAATAAGGCTTTGAAAGGATCACTGTAAGTCATTCAGACTGATGTAGTCCTTTCATTCCCCACAATGCAGTCAAATCCACATGAAAATCTGTCTCACATGATATCGGTAGTCAGCCAAAGCTCTATCCTTGGATTTCTTCATTTGCTGTAGAAATCACATACTATTTAACAGAAAGAAAAGAAAAGAAAATGCAAAGCAGTATCCTTGGAGCCCAAACAACAGGAGAGTTGTGTTAACATGATGCAGGAGTTTTAATTATTCTGAGCTTGCACCTTTAGAGCTAGCCATTTCTCAGCCTAATTAACCTGTCCTATTGTACACCCCATGTAAGGTGCAAGGCAATTAACATTTGTATAATAAATAAACAATTAAGAAATGTTTGGATTTCTGGTTACACTTTTTGTTATTCAAACTGCACTGTAGTTTCTGCCTACAAGGAATTTGCTTTTTTAAACACTTCACATTTCATTATCAAATGTCTCCTACCTCTTTATAAAAATGAAGCTATAAAAGGGTGCCATTTCACTGATGCAACAAAAAAGTAACAAAAATCACAGGCAACCATAATCCTGTAAAAACTTATGTCACAAAGTATTACTCAATTGTATCAAATCTTTATAGAAACAGTGAGAATTCTTTCTAGTTTTATTCTCGAATTTACTGTAACTGAGAACAAACACTTGTCCAGATTTGCAAGTCAAGTTTACCCCATGCCTCTATTAGTTAATATTTCCTAAGTCTCTGAAGTACTGTCATTCTAGACTATTGAAATGCCTTCTCCTTATTAATTTTTCATATAGCACTAATAGTTTTATGTCCTTCCATTCATGAGTGAATTTTTTAGGTATAGGTACAAATTTTGTGAGCAAGGAGTAGAATTCTTTACCAGTGCTGGTCTTCGGTCATTTTTATAGGTCTGATAATGACCATCACTTTGATTAGCACCATAATTCCTTAATGGATAGCTATAAAATAGTTCTAATTTATAGGTCCCATAGGTTATCATTACTACACAAGAATGTCATAGTAGAATGTGCCTCGTGGAACAATTCAGGCTGTTAATGACACTAGTTAATCACATCTATTAATGTCATTTGCTTGTTAATGAGTAGTTAATAATCAGTTAGTGATATCTTTTTAGGAAGTTTATGGTACTAGTTTCATAATGAGGTCCCAGTAGGTAAGTTCTTATGCAAGTAGAACCATTGAGGTCAATGATGCCCTTCACAGGAAGGAGGGTTACTGCATTATATTTTTGCACATCATTGTAGTGTTACACCACAAACCCATAGATGAAATAGAAGGAAGGAAAGATTTTAAGATTCATAGTTATTAAAAATATGCAACTGTCCAACTGACTTAAAATTAACAACTTATACAGCATGAAAAGTTCAAATGATTATGCTAGCAAAAAAATCAGGACACAAAAATTTCTAGAAAAGATGTTCATTCAGGTAAAAAATATCTTAGGTCTAAATAATCAGTGTGAAGGAAAAAGCAAAAGTTGTCAGCAGATGTAACATGCTTCCTAGTTTAATGCCATCTTATTAAAAAAAGGCCTTACAGTTTCATATTGACAAAATGTACACACAGTGTGTATAAAATAAGTTAACATCTTAGCATATCTGTCCCCCAGAGAAAATCTTATTTCTTTTTACAGAAGTTTATGATATGAGAATAGTCTGAGCAATGAAATGGCAAAAGTCCCAGTGGAGAGATGATATATTCTGTGAGAAGCTGCCAGTGTAAATCATACCCGTTACAGATTGCTGTATGTTTGTGTTTATTTTCCATGAGCTATATACATCCTGGAAAAGGCTTGTATTTTCAATTTAAATTGTCAATGTGTGAATTTCATCTCATGCAAATTTGAAAACCTATATCATAATCATTATTCAAATCCCTATTAACATAGTAATTTTCATTGCTTCCTAAGTGCTTTCCTACACTTCTTTGTAAGTAAAAAAATAATAAGAATGGTGCTCATCTGTTCTTGTATGATTTTTACTTCTAGACCATTTTAATTCACTCACTGTATCTGACAAAAGGAATAGATCCCTTTCACAAACATCTAAAAATTCCCTGTGGGCTACATATCCTGGAGTCTGAACTCCATTTTGTAAAAATGACTGTTTGTGGGAAAGCGTATGGAAGCAGGGCAGTACCTCTAATCTCTACAGCATTTCAGCAGGTGCCATACAATAATATGATTTTGAGAACAACAAAGTCATGTTCAGCAGGTTGAGGAAGTAGTCTCCAATACATGCTAATGTATCTAATCCAATAGATAACAGGTTATTGGATCTTAGATAACAAAATGATTCATTCATAAAATGAAGACTGCAACTACATAGCAGGACTGAGAACTTCAAAGATTGGTATGTCTGAAATTTTTCCCGTTTAGTAAATTTAGCTCAAAAAATATTCTAGCTTATCCCCAACTATGAAACAGAAATAAGCAAGATTTTAAAAGGAATTGACCCGTCCTGTCACATATAACAGTAAATACCATGCTGTGACCACACAAATGCAGAGTTCAGTTTGTTCAGTGACATTATTTTCTTTTGTTTCTGACTGATCTTGTGAGTAAGAAATGACGAAATGGTATTCCAGCTGGTTAAGCAGTTACTCTCTACCTTCTTTCCTTTTATTGTCAGATATTTCAGGCCCAAGCCACTTTATCAGTTTCCAAAAGAAAGAATAAAGAATGGTTGCATTAACCTTAAATAAAATAAGCTTGTCTTAGAAAATTCTAACTCTGTGCTACAGGGCTGACTCTGAAATTCTAACGTGATGGGAACAGTAATCCGCTGGGTTATAGGTTTTTCTGAGGATCTTTTTCCTCTCTAACACTGGGCATGGCATACAGCTACAATCAAAAGAGGAGACCACGAAGTTTACAGTATTTATTAACATTCTGTTATATATATTTGGATTGTTCACATTCTTAGCACTTATCCCACATTCTTTGAAATCGGTAGATTAGTCTGTTTGTCTACTGGAACTTGATTTACAGATGACACCAGACTTATTTTCAGTAATGCTATGAGAAGCAGTTTTATTGTTAACCCGTAATTAATTTCTCAAGAATTTCTTATGGCTCAGCTCCTTTGAGCACAAACTGCATATTAGACTATTTGCACTTTACCCCTGCCCTGTTCAGACAACCTTACGCAAGTTCAGGATTTTTGCTGACAGCTAAGCATAACTTGTTCTAAAAAGACATAATGGTCCCCCTCAAATACATAGCACTCTACCTTCTGTAAGAGAAGCATGATCATGAAAAAGAATGTAAAGGATTTTAAAATATCCAGTATCTAAAATTTGTCTATAAAATATATTAATTAAAATTAAACTATTAGTACTTTTCCAGAGAAATTTCACGTATACAGGTTGCTATTTTTTAAAGATAATGGGGAATTAGAATGAATCAGACAATGGATACATCAGAAAATAAGGTATCTAAAAGATGTGAGAAGGCTGCTGTCGGGAATTTCCAGGTGACTTTTGAGAGAGGGAGCTGGGAACCAGGAGGATTCATGAGTATCTTCCATGAAAATTTAATTCTACTCTAGAACTAGTGTGTCGAAAATCCAGATGCAGAGAAACTGCAAAGAAATTCCACAAATCTGGAGTCAGCAGGTGCAAAGTCTTTGGGAAAATAATAACTTTTGGATCCAGCTGCTGTCAGAAAAAGTTTGTCAGTGTAGAGCAGTGCATGATTTTGGAAAGTGACCAGCTCTATATTTGCATTAACCATAAGTCACTCCATTATTTCTGCATCCAAACCATGGGCATCACCTTTGCACAACCTGACTGAATCTTTGACAGATGATGAAGAGTTGTCAGTGTTTCTATTCATTTTCAAGCTGTTTTGTACTTCAGATTGACATTTTGAGTATTTGATTTCCTAAACAGAGAGCAAAGTCTAATTTATCCATTTTTAAAGCTTTTTAAAGTCTTTATCAACAAAGTCTATTTGACAGTATGAAGAAAATGCAATATATATGTATATTATTTTATCTCAGGTTTTAATAATTCCTAATTTATATAGATGAGATTTCAAAAGAACTGTAATGTGGTATAACTCCCAATTCATTTCAAATGCTAACTTACTTACACTGTCCTGGAAAACCTACTCTTAATATCTCCCAGTAGAGAAATTGATTAGATTCCCAATGAAGTCTAAGCTGTTTTCTAAAATCTATTCCTATATATATTTTGTAGTATATTACTCTGTCCCTCTCTTCATTTAAGTCAGGGGCTAGTGCTATTTTCAAAAAAAATGTCTTAGTTACAGAGGGGAAACCAGACTGTTAAATAATTTGGTCTAGAAGCAATTCTCCAGGTGTACTTCTAGAGCATATTTTATCCTAGACAGGTAAATACAGGTAAAATCAAATTGTGGATGAAAATCTAGATCTAGACACACTGAAGACCTTGAAATTACACAGGAAGTGTAATTGAGACTCCTCTGTGAGTGATGAGTAGTACCAATCTTAACATAGCTCACAAACTAAAAGCAGTGCTTTATTGTTTTGCATTTTCATCAGCGATGCCATTCAATGAAAACGGTAAAGACAAGTTTTGAAAAGGGTTTTGCCCTCACAATGTACATTTTCAGAAGGTGATGCATTTTGATGGCACCTACAGAAGAATCCTTAAACTGGAAATGCATTTACATTTCTCTCTTCAGTCATGCATACAGGTGATCCCTCAGAGGGTCCTGCACTGCTTAGCTAATTTTCCCAGAGATCTCACAGTCTAGTCCTCCCCACCTGCCTGAAGCAGGGTGAGGAATCTAGCTCTCACACATGGTGGGTTCTCCAGCAGCCTATGGAGTGAAAAGAGTCTCTTCTTACTGCTGAACTGAATATAGCTCCCTTCCATCCCTCAATACTTTGTACAGAGGCTTGTTTTGGCTCCAGTCAGGTGTAGGATACTCAATGGTCTCTTTATTAAATATAAAGGATTTGATAGACAGTGTCCCTGAAGCTTCATCTGACCCAGAACTGCCACCTCAAGTTTGGCCACTACTAAATAGCAGGAAGGCTTGAAAGGATTGCCAGACTGGTCTCAATAAAACCTCAAAATAACTTCAATGCAAAAGCTTATATCTTAATTACAAACCTGCCTTCTGGAGACACTTTGACATCTCTTTGAGATGAGATGAAGTGTCTCCAAAGTTGTGTCTGAAGGGCTGACTGCACTGCTAGATGCACGCCAGAAGTTCTTAAATTGCCATGGGTAGATTATCTGGCTTTATTACACGTCACATGCTCAGCAGATGCATTTATGCAACTTCAGGACAGTACTCAATTTTAACTAGCAAGATATCTGATACCTCAGAGGAAAAATCAATGTCATACCTAGTTTTCTCTTCTCTTCATTACTCCAGGGTTGAAGATATCCCAGGTCATTTAAATTTACTTAACCTAAATCTATGAATTATGAGATTATTGAAGGCTACCCACTTAAGAAATATGTCACACCACTACATGAAGGTGTGAGTGCACTGATATCCATGGTGTTGTCCCATATTCACAGGTTATCACTTTCTTCTGAATGTGAGCTGAATTAAATGGTCAATTTTCCCAGATTTTATGTGGAGAGGTATCTGTAAATCCTCACTAGCATTTAGATCACATGGCATATGAAGAACCATTAACTACATGGTAAAATTTCATTATTCGCCCTATAGGCTATGACTGATTTAATAGGACCAAAAACTAAACTGAGTGTGTATAGAGCATTGAAAGTTTGCTTATATTCTTTGCCATCACAGTCACCATGCAGTATTACTAGGATGACTTCTCCTTTATGTCTCTCTGTAGTTCAGTGGTGCAGAATAGAGGTTTTTAGCAGATGTCATGCCTTGGAGCTTGATTGTCATTGCTTTTCAAGGATTTTGAACTGAGAACTTATTTACTAAAACGATGTGGTTATTTTTTTACCAAGTTAATGGAAAAATCAGCCCTATTTTTTGATGAAAACATTTACAAAAGGCAGTATTTCCAAAAATAATGACAACACTGTATAGATATAGTTGTTATCAAACAAATTATAAAGGTTTATCTAATATATAAAACTAGAGTAAAAGTCAGTTCTTAATAAAATATTTGATTTGAAGAACAGTTCAGTGACTTGTTGAGTTACAACATAGTGATATATTGATGACATATTCAGTTGTTGTACTATGGCGCTTTTTTTTTTTTTATTATATGCCACTGTTATGCCTGAATTCTCTGGTAAGAGAATTATAACTTAATGAGCAGACATAAAATTTCCACCAGTAAAAAGGCAGTGAGGAAGAATTTTCTTTTTTTTGTTACTGATATTTGTTTGACTTATATTAAAAAATATTATTTTTTTCTGACCTGAAGGCTGACCCTGAACAGAAGGAAACAAAGACATTGAGGTCTTTTTCCCTTCTATAAGTTGCACATCATTATAACAATTAATTTGTGAATTGTTAATAGACAGATAAAGACAATGAATTATGAAGACCTAGGAAACTGGGGGGTGGTGCTCATAAAAAAATAAAAAAAATTTAACTCTAGATGGTTGGACATTAGTAAGACAAGGTAATACGTACAGTCTGGGTATCTTGGGGGATAGAGTATGAATTTTATGAATAAGTAATTGTAATGACTTGTAATTCAAGTAAGAACACTAATCTCTGCATGTAGAATTTGCTTCAGAAAGATAGAAATTCATCTTCTCAAGTCTAAAAAAGTAAAATGACACCCTAAAGTTTTAAGACATAACACTAGCTAGAAAACACAGAGGCAGGCATTCTAATAATTAATCAACTAAAATATGCTACCTGCAAATATGATGAAAGATAAGATTTACCTCTTGTTTAAAATCTTCAGGCACTGTTTTTGCATTTTAATTTTTACTAGAAATACACTTTTCAGAAAGGATAAGTCTAGTTGGAGAAGACCAAATTATCTAAATTTTTAAAAATTACAACCAGTGTCATTTGAGCAAAGAAATTAGGCTATAATGGATGTAGACAGACAGAACAAGGAAATAGTTTTCAAAAAAAGTGAATTCAACTCCAGAAAATTATTGAAATGCATATCAAGAGCTCCAACAGTTCTTACACATGATATAATTTAAAAAATTCACAGCTAGATTTTATTAACTCCTGCACAAAATTTGGAATGCATACAGATTTCCGGGCTCTTAATAGATAATATACAACAACTATCACAAGCAATAATATCTGATAAAGATTTCAAGATCATAACACCTCTGGTGATAGTAAAGAAAAGCTCAGAGGGATGATAACCAGGTATTTGAATGACTGCGTTTAAATCTTACTGAGGACACTGCCATGGTGTTTTCCTCCTGTCCCTAATACTAAAAAGAAAGAAAATCCTTGCAAGAGAGTAGAAATTTAAACTTTTTTTTTGTATTAATAACTCTTGAAGTAACTCGAGGCTGCCCAGTGGGGAACTGCTGTGGATACAAAGTGGAACCAGTTCTTGAACTTAGGACATGGAACTGGAAAGAGATATGGCTAATTGAAATTACCCATGATGAAAACTTGAAATTGTTCTGTTTTCCTTTACACAAATAAAGCTTAGGTTAAGCATTAAAAAGTCACCAAAAGTCAGCAGACAATAACCAAAATAAAATCACATTTGAGAATGACATGTAAAATAAGGAGCAAAAAGAAGACCAAATGAGTATGCAACTCTATAATTAAGAGTGAAAAGAAAAAGCTGTATAAACTGAATAACATGATTTGTGTGATAATATCAATTCAACTAACATTCCATAAGATTGCTAAAATAAAATAAAAAAATAAAAAAAAAAAAAAAGTGGGACATTTTACATAATGATGTCAAGAGCCAGGAAGGCTGTGATGTTGAATCACTTGTTTACATTGTCTCATCTGTATGGACGGTTAGTCCACCACCTATGGCTGTTTCTTGCAGGATGAGGTGTCAAATGTAATCACTTTTATTTAATGAAAACATTAATCATTAAGCTGGGAAGAGTAGGTAAAAAGGAATTTAGTAGCAAGAAAATTGTTGCAAAAGGACTGTGCATTAGCACTCTGGCCTGTCAAAAAAATGAACAGAAAAAATTTAGAACAAAGAAACTTCTTGGAAGCCATGAACAGCAGCTGCTCTTTTGCATCTAGAACTAACACACTGATACATAAACTCTAAATAATTATGAGGCACACAAAAAAAATTCTCATGTAAATGTTTTAAAACAATGCATTCTTAAATGGAGAGCAATTAAAATACATGCCTGAACAAATCTGAATTTTCTGTATTGTAGAAAATTCTATTATATATATTTTCACTCTGATCTGGCAAGAAATAGAACAATTTCTACTAATGAATCATTTTGGGTAAAATATCTTAAGTAACCATATGTTACATTTATATGTAAATTAAAATTTCATCACTAACTTGCATATTATTTTTTATTATTAATATCTGTTATAAATTTTGAAACAGCATTTTAATAGAAATATAAAAATATTATTTTATGATGTTTGGAACTCCTGATTCTATACTTGTCTGATTTTCTTAACAAAAATATGCCAAAATTGACAGTTTACTGCAAAGAGGTAATTGTGTGAACATACTACTTTTTATCTTAGAAAAAAAATAATATCTAATAAACTGCCTTCACTTCTTTCCCTGTGATTTATTGTGAATAGATGGAAGATTTTCAAATCTGTCATGGTGATTTCATACTTGTTTTCCTTAATAATTTTTTGTTAGGTAGAAATCTGCTGTATTTTGGGAAAATGATCTTGACTGAATAATAGAAGTGAAGATGCTGCACAGCAAATCTGAGTTTGGTGTTTCCAAACACCAAAATATCTTTGTCTAAGTAATGGAAAATTATCACTTGGAAAACATATTTTTCTCTTTCTTACTCATAAACACACACAGTGTAGATAAAGCAACTTCTTTTTGTTTCACAGCTGGAAGAGACAAATATCAGAACCAATACTTAGATGATTTAATAAGAGAAATGCTAACAATTCAATTAATTTGTGTTTGAACTGTCTAAATGTTCAGACACTCTCATTTATTTAAGAAAATGGTAAAATGCAACAATGTAGAAGTAGATTATTTCTTTCCATTTATTATTCTTGATGTAAAGCCATTATGAACACATTGTGAAAACATTAAACTGAAAGCCAATTCCAGCACCTCTGTCCAAGAGAGAAAGTATTTCATTGACGTTCATACAGAACATTGTGCAATAACATATATTAATTGCCAATCAGATTAAGAGTTGTATGGAAGAGTTTCCAGGGCCATGCCTACATTAGCAAGTGGGGTGACATAGCAGGAGCTAGTCTAGAGATGAAGCAGTCATCCAATTGCCTATGATTTTCCAGATTTTGCACTGGCTCTCTTCCTGGTCGCCAGGACTAAAGGCCCGCTTGGAGTTCGAACTCATTGTGCACACCCCGAGGAGAAGTTTTATTTCAACCTTCTCTGCTCCTGCACTCCTGGAATGCTCTATGATGTAAATTCTAGTCTAGAGTTTCAGTTTCTTAATAAATCTGCATTTCATTTTGTGTAGGGTAGAACTATAGCTTCAGAGCCTCTTACAGCTATGTTAAATGACGTTTACTGGTTAAATCCCTGAGGTTTTCCAGCTCAAATTGTGTCATTGCAATTCTGTTTTAAAGCAGTTTCATCTGTTTGTGTGTGTTGTGCATGTGTGTGTGTGTTAGTGGGCATGTGTGTGTATATTTGCATGAGCTAATTACAAGACAAAGCTAATTATAAGGCTAAGTTTTAGAAACAGTGTTTAGATTTGTCTGTTACACTACTTAAATTTTTATCTGCTCTCAGAATTATCAGTGTCAAAGGAATTGACTCAAAAGATTCTCTCCTTACCTCCTTCCCACTGCTACGTACTATGTTCCCTAATATAAGCTAATTTACAAATTTAAATTTTTTCTCAGTGATTTCTCACTGTGACTATATGAAATTTATCCCGCTTCTCATACAGCTCATTTCTATATTAATTGTAATTAACTATTATTTGTGGTGTTTTTACCGTATGTCCTGCTTTTTTTGACTCCTTTTTCTTTCCCCAAAGTAGGTGAGACACTCTCTGCTTCTGCACGTAAACATTGTGCTTGGGACTCTGCTTTTGGCTACCAGCATTTTATTATGCCATGGTGACAAACCAGGTATCACGGTCTCATTTTGTGTTCCTGGGGCTGAGCCACCTGCTTGGATTGCTCTCTCATGAGGAACTCCACAGTATAATAACCTTCGTTTGTGTTGTTTGTGAATTTACCAAGAATTCATGGGCTTTTAGTGTGTCTGTAGCAAAATGACTCCTGAATATCTGCGTATAGAGAGATAGATGAGTAAGCAGTTCAAATATAGCTTAGAGATAGAGACAGATAAATTTTGATGAGTTCCTCCCCTAACCTAAACGCGATACCCTAACCCGACACCCTAACCCGACACCCTAACCTGACACCCTAACCCGACACCCTAACCCTAACCCGAAACCCTAACCCTAACCCTAACCCTAACCCGACAACCTAACCCGACACCCTAACACGACACCCTATCCCTAACCCGACACCCTAACCCGACAGCCTAACC
>VZUI01046865.1:0-13415 GCA_013401135.1 Cettia cetti
TATTATTATTATTATTATTATTATTATTATTATTATTATTATTATTATTATTATTATTATTATTATTATTATTATTTCTTAATTTAAAATTTTTAATGGCTATTATAAAAAACAAAAGTATCCCACTCAAAAGCACAGAGTTAATTAAAGCAAATAAGTAAACCTTCAGAAATAATGTCTTGAGATTTATTATCATCAAAAAAAAATTATGGCAAAATACACTCTTCTCAGAGATATGTAGAAAACATAAGCTTTTTTTTTTCTTTTTACAAAAAAGTGGACAGCAAAATAGTTTCAGTGTTTTGAAGCAGTTTGTGATAATTAAATTGGAACATTGAGTTTTTTAAAAAAAATTAAATTGGGATTATCCCTAACTTCTCATCGTTAAAGTACATGTCTGCATCCAAAGTCAACCATGAATTAAAAGAAAAGTTAAATTAAGCTTCAAATGGCATGGTTTAAGTGGCACTAATCCTCCTGGGTGCAGGGGAATACCCAATTCCCTTACAACTGAGTACAGAATACCCAATATCTTTTTCAGAACTATTTCCCATGATCTTTTTTTCTAAATCACATCAAAATTCCTGTTTATTGTTGTTTACTTTTTCACCTATTTCCAATGTAAAGTAAATGTTAATGATTATCACTGTTTTGAAAAATTATTTTTTCGGATTTTTACCATGTATATACAATCAACAATTATTTTCACGTTTTCCCCCAGCTAGTTATATTGTTGTACTAATAACCACTATTAAAATGAATAGTTCAAAAACATAGTAGCAACTAGAATCAAATAGGTAATATTATTTTAAAAGTATGACTATAATGTTCGGTCTTTATCAAAATGGTAAGAAAGAAAGGAATGAAATCTAAATGTATTTTTCTTGAAAATGAACAAATAATTTGTTAATGAAAGGATGGAAGCTTTTTAGAGAAGAATTTAGGATTTTCTTCTCCATAATTTTGAAATGAAAGGCAGCTATCCAGGGACCAGAAGTTACTTTGCACAGAATAACTGCCTGATTTGTGCCTCATTAAAAATCAAATTGCATAAATCCATTATTATTACTAATAATGCTGATCAATTAAAATACAATTGCCTCACCAGGACCTGATTGCAGTACTATCATGCATGACAAAATCAGAGCTCAAGTGGCTCTTTAAATCCCAGGCCCAGAACAAAACTGTATATTTATAAACCTGAATTACCAGTAGAATATATTGCTAAGAAAGGTTCCTGACATAAGAAAACACTATGGCAAATCGCACTGATTGATATTTCTGATAGCAGTGTGAGCAGAAGTGTCAAGGATTGATCAAACCTGAACCTTTTAAAATCTCTACCCTATGAGGATCAGACATCTGTGATGTACAAAAATAGAGTTGATGGCTTCAAAGTGTAGGAACACAGAGCAGTATTTCTATCTGAAAACAGCAAAATGCTGTCACATTCCCAAAGGAGAGGAATTCACTAACATAGGTAACATATCATCATTGAATAAAAGAATTTCAACTCCCATGATTGTAAAAATATCATAAAGTAACAGTCAGAGTGCAGAGAAAGATCAGCATCTTACTCGCAAGGAATTCTACCAAATTATATTTATGACCATTTCTTCCAGAACAACTATTGTAAGTGTATGAATGGCAACCTCAGCAAGCACTGCATCATCAAACCTCAAACTGAAAAGAACTTGTACTAATTCTTTCATAGTTAAGTCACTGAGCAACTCAAATAAAAGTCCACTTCACTAAATCTGCTTTTAATCTTTCTCATTGCCTCACTAATTAATGCTTCAATAGCTGGTAGGTTCATATGTTCACTCAGTGTACATTTTCTTGCCTTTAAATCGAGGGCATTACACAAATGTGCCATGTTTGGGAAATCCACAGCCATCCATCATGGTTCAAATGAGATATCCAGGTCCAGCTTTACTGTGAGTTACCACATTTTCATCTTTCAATTCACTATGAATTATGATATATAATATTGTCATTTGGAGATAATGACAAAGATATTTATTTAACACCATCTAACAAATTTTTGAACACTTTCAGTCACAAAATAACAATTCATGGACATTAAACAAAAAACCTGGGTATGAATGGATGTCTTTGAAGTTCTAAATCCCAGCATGAATTCCCCAACTACTGTTGCTCATAATGGTCTGGGATGGTACAGTAAATAGAATACAACATTATGATGTTATCTCCAAGGGTTTAAAATCAGGGGAATGCCAACAACTAAATGCTGAGAAAGTAATTTTAGAAGCCCTTTGCAGAGAGTCATGAATAAGTTGCTTAAATAAGGTATCTGTGCTGTTCTTCCAAGACTTCCATCACAGACACCCACACCAGATATGCTAATGAGAAACACAACCTACAATAGGCACAAGATTTTCTAGACAAAAAAGTATACTTGAGAAAACGATTACAAGTCTGCATTTTTCTTCAACAGACAAACTAAACATTGTTTTGAAACTAAAAAACTAAACTTCTTTTTGAAACTTTTTGATCACACGCTTCATTGTGTCAAGGAGTTTGTTGTGGCCTAAATCATTTGGGTTGTTAGGAGCTATTTGTGCCACTGCTATTTTGTTCTGTGGTTTTCATTTTTCTTTTAAATCTCGGATAGATTTAGGTAGCTATAATTTCAAACCACTGGTAGATCTGAAACTTATTTGTTTTTTTCCCCAAATGATATTTGAGCAAGTCAATAAATCCCAAGGAAAACTGACAATACGAACAGTATTTTTTGTTCTGATAGAATAAATTTTTAATAAATGACTTTTTAAAAAATCTATCCCATTGACAATGTTGATTTCAATTTCCTTGGAGTGAAGTTTTGGATGAAATTGGATCATACATATCAGTATCAAAGAATGAGATAACAATCAAAAAATAACATAGAGGTGATATACTTTCTCCTTATAAGACAGTCTAAAAGCTATTTAATTAAACATAGATCATAATATCTTGGCAGCAGATTTTTACCTAATTTTCTACACTGTTTGAAAACTGAAAACAAGGAGGTGAATAGCTATATATACCAAGATTTTTTAGTTTTGAAACAGAACCATCTCATGCAGTTTTAGCCACCTACACTCACAAATCTACATGAAAACATGGGTGAGATCCAGAAACACAGTAGCTCCATCTTCACATGGGAGAATAGTTTATATATGCAATGTAGTGTCATTTTCACTTTATCAAGTATTTCAATAATTTAGTTATATAGGTTCCTTATATAGGTCATGGAAAGAATCCTAATCCTCAGCTTAAATGTGTCAACTGCACCATACTCAGTCAGTCCTCTCCACAGATTTTATAGGACAGTGTACACATTTTGGCTGGAATAGAGTTAACTTTCAACATGGTAACTTACATGATGATGTGTTTTGGGTTTGTAACCAAAACAGTATGGCTTTTGATTTTACTGCAAGATTGTGCTTGATTTAACCCACAAGGTTTTTCTCTTCTTTGCCTCTGATTCTCTCCCCGCCACCCCGATCCTGGGGAGGAGTAGTGAGGGGCTGTGTGGGGCTGAGCTGCCTGTTGGGGTTAAACCCCAACAGATGGATGGTTCATATACAAATATCTATACAGTTGGCATTTGGGAATTGATCCCTTTGCCCAGACCCACCACCCAATCTGGTGGTACTTAAAACACATTAGGTAATCATGTTTCAACATAGACTTTCTTTGTAAGATTCCATAGCTTATCCCAAAAAGTTCATGTCCTTAGCTAAGTCATTCACCAGATTCAAAAGCTGCACTGAATGGCTTATCATTGGCTCTTGCTTAGGTTTAATTCATGACACAATTAACACTAGTATTGGATGGGTCCAGTACAAAACAAAGATGGGGACAATTACAAGGAAAACAGAAATTCAATTTTTCTTTTTTTAAAAGCTAAACAATGACTCTGGAAAGTCACAGATCATCAGAGATGATTGCCAAATAAAGGCAAGAAGCCAACTTCTGGGACGCCCCTCCCCTCCTCTCCCCTCCCCTCCTCCTTCTCTAATACAGCTACGTGGGAACACATAAATTTGATTAATTCCTAGCACAGAATTTGGCAGGGATTTAATTTCTATTTTATGCACAAGTTGTACAATCACTAACAACATGCACACACACACAAGCAGCCATTATACTTTTGTATGTAGATATGAGTAATTAAAAAATTTAATTACAAGGCATTACTTGCATATCTACGGTTGTGTCAGCTCCTTTTTTTATCTTATCTTGTAGGATTCTAGGAAACATTAATTGGTTAAGAAAGGATGGTTCTGGAGAGCAGAACAGCCTAAACACTGTAATGGATATTATTTTTATGGTATTAAAATGAACTAAGGCACAGCTGAGGAGTCACTGCCATGAACACAAACCAAGGTCCCAGGGACACAGAGGAGAGGGCTGAAAAGAGTGCCTAGTCCAGCTTCCACAATGGATCACTGCCAGGGATGAGAGCACAGCCTTTGCCTCTTCACTCAGCCCACTCTGCAAGCTGTGGGGGGGTTCAGCATCCAGCACTGATATCGAGCCTTTCCTACTCATGAAACCTTCTGCAGTCACTGAAAAGAGGCAGGCACTGGGAGAGGTCAATTTATCCAACCTGCCTTCGACATCTTCCCTGATGGAATAAAATCTATCTTTGCAATGAATTCTTTTCCCACAGCTCACCTGAGGCACTTACAAGTCTAGTTTTAGACCTAAAATATTTCAGTGCAAAAGTACTACTGCAAAGTGCATTGTATATATTGGAGGTTTGTTGGGGGTTTTTTGTGTTTGTTTTTGTTTTGTTTTGGGTTTTTTTTTTAATGAATGGCATAACCAACCTCCAAATATGGCAGAGGAATACTGCAAAACATAGGATCTGTGTTAGCAGGGAATTTTGCCTTGTCTTGCTGTCATTAGAAGAAACAGCACACTGAGATTTTCCGCACTCAAATGAAAAAGACATTCAAGGACCAAAAAGTGATTATGCCTAAGATAATGATGTGGAGGACGAGGGCATTAGCTAAATTCACATTCATGCTTTAATAATTGCTTAGATTATCCAGTTCACAAGTGACTTGGAGTTAATAACAGCCAGGTCAGCTGATTAATAGCAGTGCTTTTAATTTTACCAGTGTTGTTCTTTGACAACCCATTTTTATTCAAAGCATCATCACCTGAGTGACATTGCTCTTCTTTATCATAATTTTCCAAAATTTTATACAGATGAATAATTACTACAAAGGCAAGAAATGAATTACAAAGGCATTAACAAGAAAAGCAGCTTATTTATCCAACAAATCGAGAATTTAAAAAGTAAAAAGAAGAGATCTCTGTACAGAAAGGGAAAATGTTTTGAACAATCTATGGGGATCTTGTGGTTTTGGTTTGGGGATTTTTTGGTGGGTTTCTTTTTGTTTCCCTGAAGCTACATTTGTCATTTACAGTGTTCCTGAAGCCGTATGTATTTTTATTCCTGCAATTCCCTCTCTTTTTTCCTGTGGCACACAAGTTCCTACCACTGTGCACAAAAAGACAATAGGTTTTTCGGCAGCATCGAATTTCCAACTAATTTATTAAAGAAATGCTGTGTCCATGCACAGAAAAAGAACCTGTGATCCCACATGCACCCCCAGTCACATCTCCTACTGTGTGGGGAGGTGGAATTGAATGTCAGAACATGCAATGCAGGGAGTTATTACAGTTCTCCAGGCTCTACCAGTAGCATTTTAAGACTGCCTAAAATTTTCCTTTCCAGGCTGCTATTGGACCATATCCTTCACATTAAAAACAAATAGTATTAAAAACAAGTTAACCAAAAAATACTTTTTTCTAATGCTTTTTTGGGTTTTTTAGGAAATAGAAAATAAAAAGACAATAGGGACTTCTGTATTGGAAAGACCTAATGACACTGCTTCACTGACTTTCAAGGAAAATAACAATTAGACAGTGGTGCTGTGCTGTGAAGAGCAGAGTAGAGTTAAAGCAAGTATAAAGGGTTTTGCTGACCCTGTGTAACAGAACAAATTTTGTGTTTTCCATCTAGAACTAGCCAGCAGAATGTCAAGAAAATATGTTATAAATTAGAAAGGTGTAAAAAAAAAAATTATTATAATATTAAATAACTTCTATAACTTTTTTCTACTCCTGAGTTTCTGACTACAGAGATTTTTAATAATAAAAATGTATTTTGAAACAGTTATTCTCTGTTTCAAACTATACAAATTGATGTATAAATTGACTTTTTCCAGGGGAGTATAATTACATGGCAGGAAATCTTGTATAATTTTATTATTCAATCCAGTTCATCTCATAGTTTTACAACAGATGTAATGTAAGCACAATCAGAATTACATCTTCTATTCTCTATTCTAAACTAATTAGAATATTTTTTAGCTTTTAATAGCAGCATATTGTGGTAATGCTGCAAGATGACAAATCATATAAGCAAAAGACTAATACAGTAGGACAGGGAGAGTTGTGGGAGAAGACAGTCTTTGTGAATGAATAAACTTCTATGAAAAAAACCTAAAAAATTGCAACAAATTACAGCTGCCTCCGGATTTTCATAAACGTGTTCTGGATTTTCATGAGGAGTAATAAGGCTGACATTGTCTCCTGCAGCTGGACATGGTATGAGCATGTGGGCAAGTTGAACTCCACTTTTGTGACAAGTTACAAGGGGGTGTACTGGATTGTGCATTCCTTTTCCTCTTTGGAATAAAGATCCTGTTTTGTTTTCCTCCTATGCGAGTACGAAGGGAAAAAATGCCATAAATCTGTGGATATAGAAAGTAATAGACCAGATGAAAATAGGAGTGGTGAGTAGGAGGTAAAACAGATTAAAAAAAAAAAAAAAGTGGAAAAGAGTAGGACATTTTGACTCTTTCTGTGAGACCCACGTTTTCCTTCCCTACCTCTCTCCCCCTGCAATGTGGAAGGAAAGAAGCTGTGCCCTTTTCAGCTCTGAGCCACCCTCATCACATTTCCACATCTGTATTTTTTCCATCTACCCATGGTTACTAGAGAAGAAGTGGATGACACAGAGTCCCCGCAGGAGCATGGGTCTTGATGGACTTACCCTAAACAGAAATGGAGACATCTCCACATCTCTAGTAGGGATCTTATCTCAGGTGGGATTTAAAAGGTGGTGGGATAAGCCACTCTGAGTGTTTTTTGAGTATTTGAGAACACACAAAGTCCTATAAAAAGTGGAAGCAAAGATTTGTGTAGTAGAGTCATGTACTTGAAGGAAAACACAAGAAATTTTTTTTTTCTGTAGTTCTTCAAACTTACAGCAATTCTGAATTGAATATACTTACAATTCAACCTCCAGAGTATTATGGATCAATTATTTACTTGCTTTTTTGTTGTTGTTGTTGTTGTTCTTTTTAGGGTGCATAATTTTCCTATTTAATTATAATAACCAAAATCAAAAGATTTATTTCTCAAAGTTATGGCCAATACTGAAAGTGGTAAAATTCCAAGGTGGCAGCAGCCAAATTTCTTCATCATCTTTTCCTACCTCCTCAGTTCTCAAGGGAGAGAGCCCTTATAGTGAGAACCTTAATTCGAAATTATCTTCTTGTACTGGGTGTGTTTGTTGTGGTTGAGAAGACACAAAAAAAAAATACACACAAATAAATAATATAATGTCTTTCCATATAAGATGAAATTGTAGTATGTGGAAAACAGGGACCCATAAGAGTGATTCCCCATTTAGCTTCCCACAACTCCACTGCTTTTTTCTTCCTGGTAATCCTCTAAGATGGATATGACTATGATTCACCACCTTTAATTGGATAAGCAATTAGAAGTTTGAGCATTCATCTTTATTTATCTGAACTCCGCAAAACTGGCCTGGGATTTGCTAGAGAACTGGATGTCTTGGGAAATTTCCTATCATCATTTGGTCATGCATATTACTAATCCATGAGTGTCTCTTGAGGGTTTTTCTCTTTTTTGAGAGTCTGATGCTTGGACTTATTCATATTTGGAAAAGGAACAATTTTAAATTTAGCTATAAATTCATGGGAATTAGAAACAAAATTAATACAGGAGGATAATGGGCCAGCATGAGGTTTTAATTAATCTTTGTCTTACCCTGGGATGTGGAAAATGTCAATTTGTACTAGTTCCATGAAGGATTAAGACGAGTAATATGTACAGTCCATTTAGCTTTGAAATAAAGCATAAAGAAAATAAAAATGAAAACTTTTGATTCAATGTGACACTAAAGGGGAAGAAAATTAAACAGTTATTAAATGGAGCTGGCTCAATTACCACCATTGGAGGTGACCCTAACAAAATACAGCTGCTTTTACTAGGCACCATTTATATCCCCAAGCCATATTTTTAGCAAAGTTTGCCAAAATCAGAATTCAAACAAATATCTTCTGTTGACTGCTGTGCTGTTCCACTGAAAAATAAAAAAAGGTTGGGGAAGAAGCCAAATGAGTTAACTGAGGAGATTCTGGCTTTGTGTAATCCATACTTCATACCTTGTCCCCCTGAGTATAGATCCAGCTGCAAAAAGGGTGAGAGTGAAACAAACTGGATGTGTGAGATCTATAGTTTATGAGGACCTGGCAGTGATTTGGGTTCAGAAATTGGGAAGGGAGCTACCTTTTCAACACTATATGTAAGGTGAATCTCATGGTCCAGGTCCAAAAAAATACTTATGCTCATCTCAGCCAAATTTTCCCTATTCCCTTGTTTTAGTCATTAGAGAAATTTGATTTTCTTTAAAGAACTAGAAAATTTATTGGAAGAGATTAAGACAAAGACTTTATTGCTATTAATAATACAGATCTAACTTCTCAGTGTAAAATAAATGATAAATAAGTCATCAGTACATGTCGATTTGGTCTATTCATTCTCCTTCAGTCTTTTGTCCAAGCCTTCTTTTAAAAACATCTACCTATTCTAAGCACTGCAACCCTTCAATTTTTCAGTAAGTGTCATGATTAATTCCATTCCCAACTTGAGGAACTTGGGTTCTAAATGCTTCTCTTTCTTTATGAAACAGGGAACAGAAGGAAAATTCTAAGAGCAAGTGCCAACTTTTCTTCCACTTATCTGCTAACACACAAAGACATTAGACTACAAGACAATTCAAGAGAAATACTGGAAAGAAATAAAAGACAACTTAAGAGGATGTTTGCTGGTGTCATGAATCACTCTGCTTTGGAAGAATGAGAATTGAAAAGTTCCCTCCTGCCACCCTTCCCATATTACTGCACACATCCTCTTACCTTTAAGGCAAATTTATGGATGAGGAAATTACAGTGATGAAATTGAGCATTGCATCCAGCTCTGGGATCCCCAGCACAGGAATGATATCAGCCTGTTGGAACCAGTCCAGACGAGGCCACGAAGATGATCAGAGGGATGGAGCACCTCTGCTCTGAGGAAGGCTGAGAGAATTGGGATTGTTCAGCTTGAAGAAGAGAAGGCTTAGGGGTGACCCAGTTTTGGCCTTCCAATACCTGAAGAAGCCAACAAGAAAAATGGAGGGAGAATTTTTACAAGAGCCTGGAGTGATAGGACAAGGAGGAATGGTTTCAAGCTGAAAGTGAGTAGGTTTTAATCAGATATTGGAAAAAAAAAATTACTGGGGAGTGGTGAGGCACTGAACTAGGCTGCCCAGAGAAGCTGTGGATCTTTCATCCTTGGAGGTGTTCAAGGCCAGACTTGATGGGGCCCTGAGCAACCTGGTCTAGTGGAAGGTGTCCCTGCCCATGTCAAGGGGTTGGAACTGGTTGATCTTTGAGTTTCCTTCCAACCCAAACCATTCTATGATTTTGTGAATATTCTATGAACATCTCAAACAATTTTGCTGATTGTTTCTTTAAATATGTTATCATTCTCTTTTTACTTTTTTTCTCCTAGATAAAAGAAATGAAAGTGAAATCCACTCTTTACAGGTCATTCGACTGGTCAGAAGGTCTTGGGCAGCTTTTATATATATTTCCCCTAAACATCTCCAGTAATGAGAACTTTTTTTTTTCCAAACTACCATCTTCATTCACTAATTAATTAGAAATATCAAATAACAAAGAGGGTAAAGGGGAAAACACAAGGAAACAAAATGTGATATACAGCATAAGACTGATGAAAAATGTGAAAATAATAGCAGAGAGTGGATTAAATAACCGGAGAAAATAGATTGGAGTGTAAAAAATAATTAATATATTGAAAAATTAGTCAATAGAAAAATTGAGTAGATTAGGAATTGATAATTATTAAAAGCTTTTCATAGGGATATGCAGAAGGTAGTAAATCACCTTATCTAATAGGACTGCTAGAGAAAGAAGAGTAATTGGAGCTCACTGGAATAAGAACTGTGTTCTGACTGATTTCATGCAGAATCTGAAAGAACCTCTTTGACTACAGTCTAAAAGGTGCTGCTGAAGATCACAGAGGAGAAACCATCAGAAGGTGAAGCAGCAAGGTAGCCACCATTACTCAGGAAAATCCTTAGCAGCAATCCCTGGAAGCTGAGCAATCCCTGGAAGCCTGCTCAAAGAAATTATCTTCTGGGGTGGCCTCTCTGTACACAAGATAAGAAGTTACTCATGTTTGTGGTCCAACCCACACCTATTTGTTATGATTTTTTTGGCACTGGAATAAGTACTGTAGTGCCATAGGATCATGGAATGATTTGAGTTGAAAGGGATCTTAAAGATCCCCTTGTTCCAACATTCCTTCCATAGGCAGGGACACCTTCCACTAGACCAGGTTGCTCAGATCCTGGGCTAGTCATATCCACAGTGAAACCAGTAGATCTTTTCCTTTTCAATCTAGTAATTGGCACTTTGCCCTTTTTACAATTCCTTTTATATAGTATAAAATAGCTTATTATGTATTCAATGAATTTTCATGGCATTTCAATAAAGTATTAATTTGATTTCTTATGATATTCCTCCAACTCTTATTTCCAAGTTTATGTACATTCTTGAATTATATAGTCAGGAATACTTTGTGTCATTTCTTTTTTAAATATTTGCTTTCAGTCTACTCATCAATTCAAGAAATATTTAGGACAAATATTGTCTCCATATCTGTTTAACTGCACTGGGCTGTGCATTTAGCCATCTTCTTTAACAGAAACCTTGCAAATTGATAATAGACTTCTGTAAGACAGGGTTGCACTTGAAATAGTGGAGCATTGAGGACATTTAAGGTTAAGAAAGATTCTATCCGTTCTTCTCCTTTCTTAATAAGTGTGTGTCCACGGCAGAAATAAAAAAAAGACAATTTCTACCTTTTTTTTGGCTAAAATGTTTTGAAATCATAATAATTTCAACACTGTATTTATATTTGCATACTTAGGTTATAACATGATCCCTGCAGGAAGTCAGGTGGTATTTTAGTCTCATACAAAGCTGTTGACATCAGTAGAGACATAGAAATAGTTACTACTCAGCATGAGCAAGAACAATCTGGTACAAAGTTGTAATTTATATAATGGAAACAAGGCACTTTTAAATTGGAGACATATAGGTGGGCAAAAATTTGGGAAACAGTTTGGTTTTTTTTTCTTATGAGGCTTTAGGGCATAAATTTTCATCTCACTCCTACTCGGACTCCATATTGTGTAGAACAAAAAACATTCTAATTTATTTCAAGCTTGAAAGCCATTTAGGATATGATACAATTTAATAATCTATGTCTAATGTGCTGACATAAGTAGCTTGATCCCATACTGCAATTTAATACCACATGAAAGCCGCTCCACAAAACCAGCACTACATCTCCAACTACACTTTCCAAACTGCACTGCAGAGCTTGACTGAAGGTTATAAATACTTGTCCTTGTCCTGCTGTTATCTAAGAAGCCAGCTAACTACACATTTCCCACATTTAAAAAAGGTGGGGTTGTGCTTTCAGTATATACACTTTTTTTTTTAATCAGAATAGCAATTATTATGATAGAAATCTGTACCTGAAACCTGTTTCAATTCTATGCTACATCAGAACAATTTCACTTTTATGAATAAGAAGATTAATTTATGTCAAACATATAGCTGACATCAGGGGTGTTTTTATTGTCTATTAAATGTTGATTGCATGTAACACGTATGGCAAAGGGCTTAGAAAGAAAGGATTTGGTGTTAAGCTGCCCAAACCAAATCAATTTACATTTTATCTGTATGTTTCATTAGATTCTATAAGAATTTTTTTAGATTCTACTTCCAGCCTTTGAAAACTGCCCAGGACATACAATTAAAAAAAATACTATATCTTCCTCAAAAAATGTAAGTATTTTGGACATGTAAAATTAATATTAGCAAATATATTTAAAAAAAGTCTAACATAATTTTTAATCTAAAATCAAGGTAGTATCTCTGCTCCTTTAGTTCTATATTCAAAGGCTATGTCAGTTTAATGAACTCTTCATAAAATTTTATTTTTAAACTAGTTTATAGAGGAATATATAAAGACATCACATCTTTGAGATGTGTCTGAAAGATTGATTTACCACCTTTTCTTGAATCACAATCTCTCCCAGCCCCTAAAACTGTTTAGAGAGCAAAGGTTAGCACAGCTGGATCTATAAGGTTCTCACATCCTAACCATGTGGAGACCAGGAGAGTGTACTTCACAGCACAGCAACACATTTTAAGCAAGTTAAGCCACTAATCCTTGCCTTCCATGGCAAATGTCTCTTCCAAAGTGGACTGTGTGGGCCAAATTCTTCATCAAGAATAGGATCACAGAAGTATAGAATGGTTTGGTTTAGAAATGACCTAAAAAATCATTTAATTCAAATCTCCATGCCATGAGACACCTTCAAATAGACCAGATTGTTCAGTCAATCAAGTCTTGCTTCTGAGCAGGGTTATGTATGGATCCAAAAAATGTGTATTCTATTTCATCTGTTGAAAGCAGTTGAGGAAATGTGGTTTTTTCTTTATCTCTTGTAACTGCGGGGGGAGGGGGGTGGATACTTTCTGATAATGGCCCAACTGTTAAAACCGGGTGGGGCAGGGTTTCTTATCTCTTTCACCACCAGCCTCCCTCCACGGGGATATCTGCTGATAATGGACCATTAAGGCTCCCCAAGCACATGACACATTCCATCATCCCAGTGTGAGATGCTCCACCCAGTGTTGGGGGGAGCCCGGACTTCCTACCTGGATAAAAGGGAGCCTGAAAACATCACAGAGTCAGTTCCTACACTGGATTCCTCAGAGGAAGACTGGACTCATCTCGCCATCACTGGACTTTTCTATGGGGTCATCTCTACTCCACAGAACCACATCTGTTACTCCAGAAGGATTCGTCTGGACTGCTTCTAACACCCTGACCAACAGGGTGTGTTTTGGTTTAGGGTAAATTTGGGAGGAAACCTCTGAAGGGGGTTCCTCTGGAAAGCAAACCCAAACAGCCCCTCCCCCAGCCAGTCCAGG